>JAVXUO010003047.1:0-145000 GCA_033065855.1 Escallonia rubra | reverse complement strand
TGTCCGTTGTCAGTTACTCAGAGCGAATTTTCAGTATACGATACTTGAATCAGTGTGCTCGGGAGCTCTGGCTGGGAAGCCTGGTCAGGATCTCTGGCCAGGAGATCTGGTCGGGAGCTCTAGTCGGGAAGCCTAGTCGGGAGCTCTGGCCGGGAAGCCGGTTGGGAGCTCTAGCCGGGAAGCCTGGTCGGGAGCTCTGGCCGGGAAGTCTGGTCAGGAGGTCATGTGCTTACTTTAGGCAGGTCCTACTCGGGCAGTCTGCTAGGGCAATCTATTCGGGCAGTCTGCTTGGGAACAAAATATATGTGCTTGGGCACTAAGATGCTCTTGTTCGGGCAGTTTGCTCGGGCAGTCTGCTCGGGAACAAAGTATCTGTGCTTGGGCACTAAGATGCTCCTGCTCGGGCAATCTGCTCGGCAATCTGTTCGGGCAAGCTGTTCGGGTAGTCTGCTCGGGAACAAGGTATCTGTGCTTGGGCACTGAGATGCAGTCTGCTCGGGCAATCTGTTCGGGCAGTCTGCTCGGGAATAAGGGAATAAGGTCATCGTGCTTAGGCAGTATGATGATCTTGCTCGGGCGGTCTGTTCGGGCAATCTGTTTGGGCAATCTGTTCAGGCAGTTTGCTTGGAAACAAGGTCATTGTGCTTGGGCACTAAGATGGTTCTGCTCGGGCAGTCTGCTCGGAAATGGACTATTCGTGCTCTTGCCACGTGTCAGGGAGGCATGCATGTGTAACGGTCCTTTAGCAGCCAAAACTAAGGCGGTTACTTTTTGAATTTCAAAACTTAATGCTCCGGGAATCGCACAAGACATTGTCTTAAATGTTGCCGCCTTTGTAGGGGCAGTTATTTCACCTCCCTTCTATATATTTGGGCTCCTCTCTTCATTTGCCCCCTGCTACTCACTTTCACTGTGCTCGGCTCAACTCTAACAAGTAAGTTCCCCTTCTTTTCTTCTTGTTCAACACGTATCTATTTCCCTTCAATAGTTCTAAATATCGTAGATTCTGTTAGAACATGTCTTCAACATCTTCGAGTAGTTCTTCGTCACCTTCGAGTAGCTCAACAGAAAGCAATTTAGAAAGTGACTCAGAAAGTAGATCTTCAGAAGTAGGTACTTCAACTCATAGGAGTCAAGTAGGAACTTCTACTCCTCAAGCTAGCACTTCGTTTCCCCGTAGAGATGCTCTCAGGGAAATCAAGGATGAAGCTGAGGAGAAATTTGATGAAGACACTTGGTTCTCCGTGGATGAAAAGAGGAACAAGATGACAAAAGAAAGCATAGCCGAGCTTTTGGAAGAATTTCCCTTGCCTCATCCTTTCTCTGCTCGGGTTCCCGCACTCCAAGAGCCTGCCAACTATGGTACGAACTTGGAAATAAGTGTCTATGAAGGTTAGATAAGATCTGGCTATAGAATTCCCATGCACCCCTTCGTTGTCGCCTTTTTCAACCACTATAAAATGGCGCCAAGTCAACTTGTGCCCAATGGGTGGAGAAAACTCGTTGGCTTGATCTACCTTGTGCAAACTTCAGGGTATCCAATGATGATCCACGACTTCATAAGGCTATACCTTAAAGTGTGCTTTATAAAGAATGTAGCCAACAGTATTGGTTGGTATTATATTCACAACCGGGTTAGAGTGATCAAGGGTGGTCCTAAATCCAACAAAGGTTGGCACTCCCGGTATTTCTTCATTCAGTGGCCAAGCGGCAAATAGGAGTTCCCAAGAAAGTGGAACTATTTTTGTAAAGATTATTAAAAGAAAGGCTCCTTGGCTCCCAACGCTACCACAAAACAACTGATTGATCACATAAAAAGGAGGGGTGGTCTCAATATTGACGAGCCCTTTACAGATCAAGAAATACGGCATGCGGGGCTCATTCTTTCTGCCCCCACTCTGTCTGTTCCTCCAACTCCTGTCATAGAGTCTCGGGTTGTTTTGGGGCATAAGACTCAAGGACTGGTGATAGGAACGCCGTCTTCTAGGACTCCAAGTCTAGGTAGAGTCTAAAGCCATGTTTATATATTTCTGTCCTTTCTAATTGTGAACATGTTACCTAGCTCTGTTCTTCTTACAGAAATGGCTGGCAAAGGAGAAGGTGCAAAAGGTGACTTTTTAGGTCTGCTGCAAAAGGCTTCCAAGGGAAAAAGGAAGGAAGGCACAGGGGAAGGTTCTTCCCCAATGGGAAAAAGGCCCCGTGCTCTAACTCCTCCAGTGCCTGCGCTTGTGGTTGAGGATCTTCCTATCGACAAGGATCCAATTTTTCGTTCCAGATGAACCATTAAGAAAGGCGGCTCAGGAATGCCAAGTTCGCATGTCTCTGCTCAGCACCTAGCTCACGGGGTGTTGCCTAGCGACAAACTCATCCTGGAAAACCAGCCTCATGAGGCCTTTGTTATGGCGCACGTCCAAGATGCTTACAACGTAATTTGAATTACTTTATTCTCTTTGAGTTTTCAATTAAACTCCTCCCATTCTACTATCATATAATCATCTTCATCTCTCTTCTCTTTTCAGGCATACTGCTATAGCAGCCAGATGCAGGATAGGTTCTCGATGGCGATGGACGTGGCCCGCAACGCTGAGACTGACAAGAGAGCGGCCGAAAGCAAGGCTGACAAACTTGACAATGAGGTCAAAAACCTAAAGACGGAGAATGCAGATCTGCTTACTAAGCTTAGTCACCTGCAAAAAAGATGCGAGAAGCTAAGGCATGAGAAGGCCGAGATCGGGAACAAGGCCATTCAGGCATTCCTTGACGGTACCGCTGGGGAAGAATGGCTGCGAAAGCAAACATAAGATGGACTTTCTATCTTCGAGGAGGGCTTTCAGAAATCCAAAGAACTGACGATGGCCAAATATCCTAGCCTTTTCTTGGATGATATCGTGGTGCCCACATTTGAGTCACCATCAGGGGAAACGGCCGTACCCACTGAAGCTGGAGATGTTATTTCTCCAGAGGAGAAAAGTGTCCGATTTGGGAATGCTCCTGCATCTTAGGACAATTTATCTTTATTCCCCTGTTTTGCAACTCATATTTGATATGTCCCCAGTACTCTTATTGCCCCAGTGGCTTGCAAATGGAGATGTTTTTGTTTACCCCTTGATGGGTTTTATTTTTGCAATCATATTTTGAATATTTCTCATCTTGCACTGTTTTTACTTTGACGCGAACCCTTATTGTCAGCTAAGGGCTGGCAAAGAAGCCTCGCACTCACGCTCGGCCGAATTTTGAATTAACAAAATGGGGTGGGATGACGATGCCCCACTTGGTTTTGTTGTTTCTCGGGCTAGAACTAAAGATAGACCGTGTTAGGTAAGACTTGTGTCTTACCCTATCACATTGGGTGATACTTTGCTTGAGCAACCTTCGTGGTTTTATTTGTTCGAGCAGTCTGCTCGGGTATTGAATGTATATTGTTCTTGGGAACATGAATATCGTGGTCTGAGCTAACCAACACTGTTGTGCTTATGTGGGATATAACTCTTTCAAATAATGATAAGGATGATAAGTTGAGATAAAAGAATTGATCTATTTCAACTGAAGAGGATTCTCATTACATTGAAAATTACACATCTCTATTATTCAACCGAGCTCCACTCTACTTCCCCCAAGAAAGAAGTGTCTTGTAACACATACAAGACTCTATTGATAGTATTGCCGTAAATTTTTAGCATTCCATGTTCACGGGATTGCCTCTCCTGAAAGTGTTTCCAGTGAATAAGCACCCGGTCGATGCACCTTCGATACCTTATAAGGTCCTTCCCAGTTTGGTGACAACTTCCCAATATCGACCTTTGGATTCGAGACTTCCAACTTTCTGAGGACTAGATCACCAACTCTAAATAATCTCATTCGAACCCTTCGATTGTAGTGTCGCGCGACTCTCTGTTTCGTTGAAATCATCCAACCTGAGGCTTGGGCGCGTACATCATCTAATAGATCTAGATTTCCTCGTAAACTTGCCTCATTTTTTACCTTCGAAAACTGCAACACTCGCACCGTGGGGAGGCCCACTTCCGCAGGCAATAGTGCCTCAATCCCGAAACACAACAGAAATGGTGTCTCGCCCATCACAGAATGGGGTGTTGTGCGGTATGCCCAAAGTACCTTAGGGAGTTCATTTACCCATGCTCCCTTAGCATCATCCAGTTTTCTCTTTAATCCTTGAAGAATGGAGCGATTCATGTTTTCTGTTTGCCCATTTGATTGAGGATGGGCGACCGATGTAAAACGGAGGTCGATGAAGATGCCTTCACAAAACATTCGAAAGTTAGAATTATCAAATTGCTTCTCATTGTCGGTGATCAGAACCTTTGGAACCCCAAAGCGGCATACGACATTCTTCCAAAAGATCTCTTCTCATTTTGACGCCGTTATGGTGGCCAACGGTTCGGCCTCGGTCCATTTGGTGAAGAACTCCCCTCTACCATTTGGTGAAGAACTCCCCTCTACCATTTTCCATTAGGGGTGAGCATCAAACCGTTCAAACTGATTCGAACCGCTCAAACCGACCAAACCGAACCAATCCAATCTGAACCGTCCAAAGATCTTAATGGTTTGGTTTCACATTTCTCAAACCGACACTACTTTGGTTTGGTTCACGATTCACATTTTCTAAACCAATTCCAAACCGAACCGAACGGACCTATGATATGTTACTCTACTTTTAGTAACATTCATTGACAATTTCACTTATACGGTAGTAAGCAAATCCATATATACAAATCTTGAAAGTTATAAGAAAATAAAATAATGAGAACACTTATAACAAAAAAAATTCGTGACCAATAAATGTTCTATATTTTCTCACTCTTTCTCATACATCAAGGATCACTTATATATGGAATCTGACAAGATTATATGCGATTTAAAAAACATATAAATTCAATTAATCACTGTTAGATCCAATAGTAGTTTGCAGATGAACAATGTCTTTAAGTGGGTGAAAATTGATCCAAACCGACTAAATAGAACCGTTTAAACCGACCAAATCGAACCATCCAAATCGATGGTGTTTGGTTTGGTTCGGTTCGGTTCACAATTTTCCAAACCGAAGGGTAACGGTTTCGTTTGCGGTTTGACCCCCAAACCGAACTGTGCTCACCCCTATTTTCCACCACTGATCGGCCTCACTTCTCAGTTTATAGATAGCAAATTCAACTATTTGTCTCTCACTACAGTGAATGGCTCAAAAAAATTTATCCATCTCATTGATCTAGTTCTTTGCCTCCATAGGGTCCAATGACGACTTAAAGCTGGTGGCATTTTGTTTATTATATTCAACCAAAGTACTCTCATCTTGAGTCTATGGTCGAGGCGGAACTGGGTTCCGTACCCCCTGTTACAAATTGGTCATATTCTCAACCAACAAGGTCAGGACTTGGTTCATAGTGTGCAAAACCTTAGCCAATGGTTTTGGATTCTGTTGTTGTCCTTCGCTCTGAGGTATCTCTCTTACAAGGACCCCAATCCTCTGGATAATCTCCATTATCAGCACTACGTGTGTGAACCATGCTGATACATGTAGCTTTTATCGAAATATACAAACACGTATCTAGAAAAACAGTAAAACTAAAAGTTACTATTTATATATATAAACAATATTTTTTATTACATCAAATTTTGGCCCTTTACCAGTTAAAAAAAAGAAGAGCCTAACTATCTTACAACAAAAGTGAGCCCTACTATACTATACAGTTCTCAGTCTAAGGGAAGTCATAATGCTCCACAAATAACTCAAAACTCCAATGGCCCTTATCCAGAATCAACTGTTGCCTATATTCTGATATAGCCCTGTCGGACGGCTAATCACGGACAATTTGTTGAATCATCTGGATCACCCTCATATTAGCATCCCAAGTATGCTCCTAGATTTGGCTTAAGAATTGTCTTCCACACTCACATTCAACTTCTAATTCTCATATTGTCCGACTAGTGCTAATTTCTTGGGACGCCAACCAACTAGCCAAATCATCCCTTTCTTTGATCAGCCAACGACACTTTTCCTTCCAACACTCCACCCTAGCTCCACTAGTCATCTATTCTCACTCTGATTCGAGGTCTGCGACATAAAAATGTGCGGCCTCATCATCTCCTCATCTTCCTCAAGAGGTCCTTCCATTTTAATTTCTTCTAGACCTTCTTCTATCTTCTCCATCTCCTCCGGATCCTCCACAAGGTCTTCCTCGGGGCCTGGTTCCCAAACCATTACATCATCATACCGTCCATCTAAATCAAGGTCATAAAGTTCATTGTCCATTTCCTACAACCATAGAATACAGGCATCAAATTACACGTTCATTGACTATCCACAAATCCTATAGATTTTTTTTTCCTTAACCCTTATTATCAAAATTTAGATATTCCCCTCACATCCTTCTAAAGTCTATAGAATCATATACTCATATACATGTGCTCTGATGCCAACTGTAACAGCCTGGAAATCCGAAACTCCATCGCCCGAACTCCCGGAGCTTTAACCTATCATATCGACACATATCATAGCACAGCTGTCACAATTTTAGATTTTCTAAAATAACATAACCCAAAGTTCCTCCAAAATGTAAAGTTCCACAAAGGAATTCTAAACTTAAATTGCTAAAACTTAAACTTAAGTTCTTTACTAAACACACAAAATGTACTGGCCCACGCAGGGGTCTTATTTACACAAAATAGGGCAACTGTTCCAAAATCTTACCCAGACTAACTTTTCCTCGAACGATCTACCGCTGGTTGTTATATGTAGAATGGAACAAATAAGGGTGAGCACTTTGAGAGCTCAATAAGGTCGTTCAAGGACAATCCCTAAAGGAATTATAACGATTCAAAGACAACCTGCTATGGGATTACAAAACAGTCACAACAATTTGATAAGAACAAGGGGAAGAGTTTCAACTCAATCCCCTTCGACAAGATATTTGAACAATTGTTCTCAATCATTATTAAAATGATCATTTAAGTTATAACGTAAAGAAATTACGAAACATGGACCATGGGCACAGGCAATGCCATACGAACGTATCGAAAAATTAATTAACACTAAGCTGATTAATCAACGGGAAATATTTTATTGAGTAACGTCTTATTGGCGTTAATTAAGTGGCAGGAAGTGGGAAGAGGTGTCAGTGTAGCTTTGGGGTCAAAGTGAAATTTTCCTAATTTTAGAGGGGCAAAAAGTTAATTACATAAAGTTTAGGGGTCATTTTAGAAATATGAAAACCATTGGGGGTCAATTCATAAATTTTGAAAACATTTCCCAAGTGCCAAGTGTTCAAGGAGAATTTCTTACCGGTTGCCACCTCATGCTGGGGTGGTGACTAAGTGAATTGAGGATAAGGGAGATTTCGGGTGAACAAAGAAGAGGGAAAAATAAACAAAATAGAGAAGAGCACTGCAGAAACAGAAAAGAAGAAATAGAAATAGAGAGCCGGAGAGAGAGAACAGAGCTCGGGCAAACGGAGAAGGAAATCACGAAGAATGGAAGAAATTGTGAGAATTACAAAGGGTAATCTCTCTGCCCATTTCAGTATGTGTGTTTTTTAATGCTCGGTGTGGGTGTGCGAAGTTAAATTGTGCAATATGTGTAGTTATTGTGTGTGCGTTGGATGACTGTGTGTGTGTATTCTTTGTACGCAGGGTGTAGGAGGGATGGTGATGAAGTTTGGACGGGTTGGTGGATCGTATGGGATGAGGATGTGACTGTGGGTCTGTGCGTGTGAGTTGGTGTGTGTTCTATTTGTGTCTTGCAGCCGTGTGCCTGTGTTTTGCAACATATGTGCGCATTGGAGCTCGGGTGGTGCGTGTAATTGTGTGTATGTCGTGTATGAGTGGTGTTGGTATGGGCCAATGAGAAAATTTGGGGCTGTAGGGTGCTAGGTGGTGTTGCCGAAAGCAGGTGAGTGTTCTTAAGTGTGTGCAGTTCGGGTGGGTGTAAGTGTGTGATTCTGTGTGTTTTAGATGGGTTAGGTTATGAAGTTTAGGTGGTTGTAATGTGTTAGTGACAATTGATATAGATTAGGTAGAAAATGAGGAAGAATGGGCTAGCCGTGGGTGAAGAGATGGGTGTTCATGGCTGCGTGAGTTTGGGCGTGAGGTTGAAGAAGACTGTGTGTGTCAAAAACGTGAATTTAGTGTGTGTTGATCATGAATAGTAAGTGTAATGGTCGCTAAAGGTGGAAATGTAATTAAGCAATATTTCAATAAATTTTAATAAATATCTAGAGCCTGTTTTAGCCAAAGTGTGAAAAATAGACCCTAGATATTTTAGGAGATTTACATCAGGGGAAATTTTTAGATTTTTCCGAGGAGTGGAAAGGGGTTAACCGATACGGGGAACCGTGAAACTTTACAGTGTAATTTAAAATATCAAACTATTGCGATTTCACACAAAACTTTTATGGGGACCTTAGGATGTCGAGAAGTTTCTTTTCCCAATATTTTGGGCAATTCCGAAGTCGTTCGCTATTTTTGGCCGAACGGACTTTTAAGCGCTCGGTCCGGACACCGGTTCGGGATTTTCGGACGAAAATGTTCTAAGACACTGTTTAGCTTGAGAATGACTTCGGGAGGATAAAAATAACGTTTTTAAGTGCTTTTGAAATTTGGTTAGTGTCGGGAACCCTCACGGAGGTATTTTGGTAATTTTACCACGCGAACTCTGAACTTCGCGAATTCCTTAATTGAGCATTCTAGAATAACAAGAAGCGGGAAATGGGATGAAAATCCATAAATGAAGGGTATTAGCACTAATGCGGTGCTCGCCTAGGTTAAAGACCTAGATGTTGGGTCGGAGTAACCGACCGCTGTAGAACACGGTAAATAACTTATAAAATGAAAGTAAAATAATTTCGTATTATGATGGTTAGTGGCTAACGAGTAAAGTCTTATTTGATTAGGTGACCCTGCTCGCAGCGGTTTGAAGTTTTTAGGCTCGTCGGCTAAAAGCCAGCAAGGTAAGGATAGTACGGTTCTCTGTATGCTACGAATTTGCTCCTCGTGGCATACACCTTATTGATGATGTGAAGTATGATGGATGTTTTCTGGTGAATATGAGGTATTGGCGGTTATTGTGCCGGTACCTCTCATGTCTTGAAATGTTGTTGTGGTTTTCGACTAGCTTGTTCCCTAGTCTACTATGTGTGTGTTATTAATAATTCCAAGTTACTTTGTTGATCCCCGGTCGCGTGTATGACCGGAATTTCTTGTTGAGAGGTTTGTTGATTGAGGACATAAGGTGGACTATGTTCCCTTAGTCCGTCCAGTTGTTGTAATGTGTGTGCTTCGACGATATCCTGGTTAGGGGACGAACACTCTTCGTGAGTTCCCTTCTTGTGCTTGATGTCTCTTTTATTTGTCTGAGACTGAGATGAACATCCCGGAGTACGAGACATTATGTGAAAGGAGGGCTAGTGAAACATAATCACTGGCAAACAGGATATAGGGCGTGCGGTTCGAGTCAGTCGAGTCCAGTCAGTTCAGTCGGTGTCTGCATTGCATTTGACTTTACTATAATATTGTGATTTTAATGGCTTGTGTTTTATTGATGTTTAACTTGGTGATTTGGTGTTCACGTGCATTGTAGTCGGTCAGTCGGTTCGGTCAGTCCAGTTCATTAAATGTGGTGATAATGTTGTTCTGTTGGGCCTTAAAGCCGCTCAGTCTGACTGAAAGGAAAGAAAACATTTTGCTTGATGCATTGAATCGATGTTGTGTCATCCTTTGAAATTCTGGATTCTTGATATCGTTGAGATTGATTATCATTTCTCCCAAGGCAGTCACTTCGTTGTCTGCGTTATTCCTCGTATTATCTTTACTGGGCGATTTGCGCTCATTCCTTAACTGAAATGTTTCAAGCGGTCAGGGCGAAGTAGGGGAAACTTCGAGGAAAGGGAAAGAGAAGGCGCTTATTCTGTGATCAGAAAAGTAAGACGAGGAGATGCGTATTTTGGGAACTAGACATTTTGTGTAAATACTTCCGTTGTGCTCATGTTGAGCTTTACGATGAAATTTTTTGTAAGGATGACTTTTTGTGAAACCCTTATGTATATTCAAGGATGCTTTTAGAATTGCTCCGTATCATCAGGATTTATAATGCAGTTATGGCTGACAACCTGACTCTGGTGATGTCACTAGGGTTGGGGGTGTCACACAGGGGATGCACAATATAATACACATGCATTATGTACGAATATTAGTCCATTTAGGTACTAGCATGTGTTCTACGCAGGAACAGAACAGTCTTATAACGCCCTCCTTAGAACAAACCCCCATGTCATTATACAAAAGACAAAAATCATGGAATCAATAAATAATTCAATGCTCAACAGGCAATAAAAGGTGAGCATCGATAAGAATTTAAATAATCGATTCAAGTTCAATATCAGGGTTTAATTGACAATAACATACTGATATCAATGCATACCTTAGAGTTCGATAACAACCATAAGCAAAACGAAAGAATAATGACGAATGCAAGTTGATGAAGTTAAGTTTCGGATAGAAACCCTTATCAGGATCCATAGCTAAGCTACCATAATCGAATAGTCCTTTGCTTTAACCTAAACGAAAAAATTCAATGATTAGAATACAATTTACACTACGGTATTATAAACTCACCACTGACTCACGCACATTGCCAGAACGACCCCCTCACCAGGTATGTAAAATTTCAAAAATGCCCTTCATGTGTAAAATTACCAAAAATACCACTCTCATACTTAAATCACTAATATAGTCTTCCCGTAGATAAAACGACTAAAATATCCCTACCGTATGTGAATTTATGCAAAAAAAAAAAAAAAAACTCTTTATAGGTAAAATTATCAAAATACCCCTTATGGGTGGAAAATTACCAAAATATCCCCTGAGGATTCCCGCACCGGAACAATCTCAAAAACACGCTAAAACACTATTTTAGTATCCCGAAATCATTTTTGGGCAGAAAAGTATTTTAGAAACTTTTTGCCCAAAAATTTCGAACTAGTGTCTGGACCAAGCGCTCCTAATTCAATTCTGCTAAAGATAGTTATCGGCCTCTGGATGGCACAAAATTTTAGAAAATGGAACATCTCAGTAAAATAAGGTTTTCTTAAAATTTTTAGATTAGAAAAATCTAATTTTCTATGTCAAATAATTTGAGAATCCCCTTAATCGATACCCTAATTTAGCATCATTCGCAAACACTGAAAAATCTGAAAAAAATTCTACAGCAAGTTTGTCAAAATCTAAGTATAACTATTTTTAAAAATTCATGGAATAAACTGCCTAAAAAATTTCCTATCTTTAGTGACAATTACAAGTTACTATTTAAATCAACACACCCACTACTTCACCTAAAACAAACACCTCATCTTCAACCTCCAACTGTCGAGACACACACTCTCTTGCACACTCACTTTACACACACTTCAAATCATCTAAACCAACCCCAACACTTAAACATGCACCCTAACACATCTAATACCCTAAATTATACACATATACATATAATCCACACCATCACACCCTACATATATATACCTGAACCCACACACACACTGTAACTCCCTCAAGAACACACACCATCACACTACACACACACACTCCCTCGGTAATTCACACAAGCACTCCTAATCACTTCCATTCTCTCCTAAACACACAATATCATCACATAATCACAATCAACATACGTAATCACACATGAAGTCCCTCAACCGAAACCCACTCACTGTAACCACACACAAAACCCAACTACACAGTCACATCCACCTCTCCCTTACCCCTATAAGCACACAAATCCCTTAAACACTAACCTAAAATGCCAAAATCGCACAAAAACACATTCTCTAACTCACATCCGAAGCATCCAACACCCTGAAAATGCGCCCCCTACATAGCCATGTTCATGGCTCACGCACACACTGCACAGTAGCTAAAAACACACACTAAACATGCAAACACACACTAGAGCACATATACTAAAGATTTGAAAGCTTACCTCTCGAAAGATGGCTTGGATTTTCCCTCTTTCTCCCTATTTTTCCTTTTCCCCGCACACATATTTGTTTCCTTCTTTCTTCTCTCTTTGCTCTATTTTCTTTCTATTTGTTATCTCTTTTTTCCCTTCTTTCTTTACCCAAATTCCTCCCTTTTACCAAATTAACCATTATTTAATAATTAAAATAGCTTAGTCATACTAGATTAAGTAAGAGGTGGCAACATTAAAAGAATGGTTTCTAAAATTCTTACACCTTTTCAACCTAGTCTAGCCTATTTTCCCAAAATTACAAAATAGGCCATACACTTTACATAGTTACAAAATGGCCCCCATAACTTTTAATAATTATAATTTAACCCTAAAATCCTTTCTAAATTACATTCAGGGTGGATCGAGGTGGGTTCAGCTTTTTTTAAAATTTGTCAGATCGGGGATGGTATTCCAATCCTTCAACCCGATGGTAGGGCAGAGAAGGGCGGAGTCGTGTGTGTAGGCTACCGGGATAGGTACCGATTTCATAAAATTAGTATCCGACCTGCCTCATTGCCATTCCTATTCTGATTGACTCCATAAAGAGCCAATGCACACATGTACATCTTGATGTGGATTTTGGAATTCGTAGTTCCATCAAACTTGTCCATATCGAGCATCTTGAACTTAGGTGACAATAGGTCTTCTAGGCTCATTGTGAGTGCACTGAGATCTAACATGTTGGCTGCCCTTCTCATTCGGGCAATCTGAGACTCAAGTGCGGCCAATCTTTCCAATTCGAGACCGACTGGTTTCCTTCCTCATCTTCAGACTCATACTTCCATTTGAACTCGACCTTCTTTTGTCGCCCTTCTTCTCAAGCTTAGACTCATCCTCATGTTCCTTCTTATCTCTTCTTTTAAGGTTCTCCATCTCCTCGGATGTCCGTATCTGTTGATCTGTTAGGGTTGCAATATTGGCCTGAAAATCCTTTTATAACTCACTGACAATACAGACCAAATCTGCCAACTGTGGGTATTCTTTAGCCATTGGCGTTTGAGTGAGCTTGCTGGATGAGTCTCGATACTAACCTCGTCTAGCCTTAACAGTATAGAGAATTTTGGAATATTTAATCACGCATGCCACATAGATTGAACTGGCAGGTTTATACCTCATGGGGACGGAGGTATGACTAGCCTTAACAGTAGGGCTTTTGACTAATCGGTCAGTTGGTAGTGGATTTATTTTTTGAACAATTGTAGAGACGTTTAGGATGTTGACTAATCGTCTGATCATCAGGTGGGTGAATCGGTTAATTGGCCAGTGGCTTAAGGTTTTGAGTTAGAAAAATTCTTAGAAAGGAAGATTCCTAACTAACCATCCGTTAACCTCAATAGGTCAACTCGTTGGTTGGTTATTGGGTCTAGGGTTTTGAATTGGGAAAATTCTGGGAAAGGGAGATTCCTGACTAACCGTTCGTTTACCTGGTGGGTGAACCAACTGGTTAGAAGTGGGTCTAGGGTTTTGAATTGAAAAAGTTCTAGAAAAAGGAGATTCCTGACTAACCGTCCGGCTACCCGATAGGTGAACCGACTGGTCGGCCAATGACGGAGCCAGGAATATTATTTAAGGTGGGCACCAAATATACAAGAAAAAAGTTATGATGAAAATTGATTATATAATATCAAACTATGAATCATGACATTGTACACTTGATTACGACGAAGTCACATCTTTAGAAAGCAGTCAATAATAACATCATTATATTTATATATATATATATATATATATATATATATATATATATATATATACATATATATATACCGACATAAGTGACCATACAATCATTCATAAACTCATTGCCACTTAAATTGCATAATGGAAGTGCCCTTTCCACAGTTGTTGTAGTGACAAGCAAATGGTTGAGCCGTTGAGGTCGTGGCTCGTGAGGGGATCGAGGCGGTTCTCGGGTTGTCTGTCGCAATGTTGCATCGTTTGCAGTCTGCACTCTGTTGCTTCGAAGAGAGTGAGAGACTTTACTCTTTAGTCGCTTTGGAAAATGGAATGACACAAAGTGACCTAATTTTTTTTCATTTCGTTGACTAAATATATTTGGTATTTGGTATTTGGTATTTGCATTTTTGTATGTAAGTTAGCATTTAAATGACTAAAAATACATTTTTATACATTTTTAAATTTTTTTAGGTATTCTAATATGTAAAATAATTAAAAAGACATCTCCTTAAATTATTTTTAAAATTTTTAGGTGGGCCTTTTTATTATCGAATGCTAAATATACTATATAAGAATAAAATTTGATGGAGAAGCAGGTGGACACCAGCCCATCGATGCCCACCCCCTAGCTTCGCTACTGGTCAGTGGTTCTAGTGTTTGAGGTATAAATAAGCCAGTTTCGAACTTTCAAGCATACCACTCACTGACTAACCGTCTCGTTAGGAGCACGAAGATCCGGCCGGTTAGTTAGAGTCTTCCTTTCTTTGTGAGATTACTACTTAGCTCACAGGACATTGGCTGGTTCCCTGCCAATATGCCATAGGCTAAAACATGTATCCTCCAATAAAAAGGGTAGAACACTGAATAGTCTAGGTGTGTGGTTTCTCTCTCGATGCCAGTGTAAGGTCACTTTCTTGCTCGACTTGGACCATAAACCTTCCACTTGTAACTCGCATAGACAATAATGGGTGATCACCAATACGTGTACAAAGTCGTTTAATATATCAAGAAGCCAAGAGGTTCCTTTAGTACGAGACCTTGGAGCTGAGGGTACAGTCTAATTCACCTCATAAATAGGAAGTTCAAGGGTTTCAACTGTTGCCCTCGAACGGATTGGTTAGAGAGAAAATGCACGTGTGTGTGAGGCATGAAATAAGAGCTCAATTACAATAGTTATAACACATTGCACATGTTACACAACACATAGAATTGCAAAAAGGCCAAAAAACAATAGGAAAATTTTCACAGTCCTCTTAGTTTTTTGGGTTCTCAGCGGAGTCGCCACTATAGTGAACCGCCTCAGAAATATTTCCTAAAACTTTTAGGACTCGCCATCTTATTTAATTAAACACATAAAATAAAAAAAATGACTCTAAAAGTGTCCAAAGGACTACTAATCTATTGAAATAAGAGAACTGGATTTAGGGACTAAGTTATACGACGGGAAGGTATTCGGCACCTGCCATACACTTTCGGTCTCTACTTCATTTTTATTGATTTTTGACCATTTTTTTAACACAACACATAAATATGCATAAAAAAACCCTAAGTTTATTTTGATATTACTGGCTTAAACTTGACATCAGGGGTCGAATGGTCTATGTATCCAGTCGGACAAACCGGAATCAAAACCATTGTAGTACGACTTTGATCCTACAGGAAGCGACCTATATTTCGGTCTTTGACTCGAACTAAGAAATGAAAGACTATTTTTTTATAATTTTTTTACTAAAAGTGAAATGTGGTCACGAGAAAGGGCAATTATTCTAGACTATTAGGCTAGCCTCGAAAGCATAGAAATATACCTTGCGAGTCTGCTTGCCTAGAAGACTTAGAAACACTTTGTAACGAATCCACGGTGCAAGAGACTTGGAAGTCTTTAGAGGTGAATTATGAAGCGCTAATTTCTCTTAAGAGATAATACACTGTTAGCCCTATGGTTGGATAACCTAGGCTTACATCTTGTTTTGATGATAACTACACATTGATTATGTTCTAATGTGTGCTTTTAGTGTATTCTTAGTAGGTATATACATGCACACTCATGAAGACACATCTGAGAAGTTGGATAGATGGATTAAAGCCAAAGAAGCTTAAAGCTATGGTGACATGCTATGGAAGCTTCATCAAGTCCAATGTCAAAGAGCAAGAAAGAATGCATAGGCTAAGTTACTATCAATTATAATTGATCTTTCCTATTATGTACCTAGTCTTGGTTTGATGCTTGGATTGATGACTATGACCTAAAAAGACCTTAGGACACCTTGTGCATTGCATGTGAGTTCATAATCATTCACACAAGCGTGGTTCTTGAAAATGAGTGAACTTTGGAGCTTACTCATATTTTCTCAAAAATGTTTTTGGTGCTAAACTTTTCATATCTTGATAGAACTTTTCATTAGCTTTCCAACGCAAAAAACGGCACCTCAATCCGATTTTTCTAGAGAAAGTTCTGCCCAAAATAGGAAAGGGGGTTCCGTGAGGCAGCCGATAGGCAGTAGGGTAATACAGTCGACTGTGAATACAGTCGACTTCATTCCAATGAAGTCGACTAATGAAGTCGACTGCATTGGTCAAAATTATGTTCCAACGGCTATTTTTGAGGATAAAACTCCAACGGCTATTTTAGAGGGATTACAGTCGACTGCAATGGCAGTTTTGCCCACTTTATGCCTATAACAGCTATATTTGATCTCTTCTCTATATAAATGATTTGGGACTTCATTATACACTATGAAAATCACATTCTAAGTCTCCATTCATTAGAGAAACATCAAGGCTCATAGATTAAACTTTTCTCTCTTCATCTTCATGATTTTATATCATTAAAGAGAGCATCTTTGTGAGCAATTCTTTGATTGAGAGTGAGCATCCTTCAAGTCATCAATTCTCTCATCTCTCTATTGCACTAGAGCTTCATTTGTACTCATTTCCTTTCAAGAGGGTTTCTTTGTACACATTTGATCTTTGTAAAATGATTGTGATCAAGGCTTGGGTTTGTCAAGTCTTGGGTGAGCTTTGTGGATTCAAGGCTTGTGCTTGGTGTGGGGATATCACCAAGTGTTGTAAGGGTTTTGATCTTGACCCGGAAGAAGATTGTTGCTAGTGGATTCTAGTGCTCTTGCAAGGGACTTCCTTGAAGAGGTGGATGTAGGCGTATCAAGCCGAACCATTTAAATCTCCTTGTCAAGTATCTCTAACTCAATCTCTTTACTTATTGCTCTTTAATTGTTTTGAGATTGTTTAGTTAGCATCTTCATTGAAGTATTACTTGGTTTGTTTGAGATTTATGATTGTGCTTGGTTTAAATTCCCCATTATATTTCAAAAACCCTATTCACCCCCCTCTAGGGTTGTTTTATTGGTTTCATACACCACTTCTATAAGAAATAATATAAAAGCTCTAGGGAGAACAAGCTGATCCCTGAAAAATATAGGGCAAGGGCCCTATTTATAGAGATCTGAGATACAAAAAATGACAAAGATGATCATATCAATCTGTAATTAATTGATAAGACATAATATTTAATAAAAGTTGCAGATTGAGAAAGTCAACTAACCAGTCTGTTTTTCAAAAAATGGTCTGTTCATCCCAAATTTTTATAATATTTTTTTTTCCAAATTCGAGACATTATCTGATTTTAATTCGGTAATTATCTCTAATTTTTTAGATGAGATGTATCAGATTCGAAAATTATCTTTTTACTTCATGCGGATCAATAATATAATCACTTGCATCAAGGATAAAGCACAAATAGTTCCTAAAATCTTCTAAGCAAATCATAATCTGGAAACCTAGACTGAATTAACCTAAATGGATTGGAATGAACCCAATTGGCTGGACTAGATAACTATACTGAACCAAAGTAAATTAAAAAAATTATATTATCAGGCTTAGCCCTTAATAATAAACTCTTATCAATAATAAAGTCCAATAATAATTATTTAATTAAAAATGACTACAAAAATGGGGTTTCCACATTGGGAGGGGGGATTTTGCTCTCTCAAATGGACTGTCCCGTTTGAGGTAGCCAAAAAAGCCTTTTATAGAGGTTTTGGGTGTTAGACATGCAAAAGTTCTTCTTGGTTGTCCTTATCACCTCTAAGATAAAAGACTAAAATGGGCTTAAAAGACAAGATTGACCTTACTGACACATTCATTTAAATCCACTGATTTATCGGTCGTTTCTTTCGAAAACTAATCAGTTCCTTAAAAAATCGGTTGGTTTCCTTCCTCAACTAACGTATTTTTAAACCAACTCTAGAGGGAACCGTTTCTTATGATAAACCACTGTGATTTTATATTGCGATAGACCTCTGAATGTAATCCAAACTAGGTTTTCCTATTGTTTCTAGACTTGACTTGGGATAAGCCAAAAATAACTGGATTGGACCACTGAGACTGAGTCAACTAAATTGGACTCAAATTTTCTAGTTGGGCCTAAAATGGATAAAACAAAACCCACAACAGATAAAAAGTAAAGCATTCACAAATGTGGTGTCCACAATCATATTTGTTTGTGCTTACAACAACTATTTGTAATCAAATACTAATATCAACAAATTAAGGATATACTTCATACATTTGCTTTAAATAAATTATATTGAAACAAATGTTTGTACTTTCTGATACCCATTTTAAGTCCGATCAAAGGTTTTAGGGGCCCAAAGTACGCTTTATTTGCGTTCATATGCTTCGTATTTTTCTAGAAAGTTAGCTATTGTACATGTAATAAATACTATTTTTTTTTTAAAAAATGCCAAAGCGAAGATTCTTTATGCCTATGCTGTTAAACCACAGCAGTTGGACCAAAATATTCACTTTTCTTATTTTACTAGAAAAAAGTGTCGCTAAAGATGCGAAACAATATGAGTATGAGATATTTATCACGTTTTCATAGTATTGCATTACATAAAATTTTAGCTTATAAACTCTTAAATAAATTATGTACATTTGGTGAAAAAGGTCCTCAGTGATTATTGTCTCATGTCTGGCCAAAGTATTAATTGGGTCAAATCTAGCCTCATTATTAGTCCTAATGCCTCTTATGTGACCAAGCGCCAAATTGAGTTAGGTTTTGACTTTCCTGCCTTCATGGCTTTGGCAAATATTTGGGTATTAATCTGTATATTGAGATTCAGAAATTCGAGATTTTCTGAGGCGTAGTTCATTGTGTCCAAGATCGTTGTGCGCACTGGTTATGTCTTTTAGTAAATAAGGCTGGCAGAGCTACCCTTATTCAGTCCATACTTTCTTATCTTCTTGTTCATTATATGTCTGCTACAAATTTTCGGTTTCTGTTTGTTCCAAGCTAGATCAAATTATAGCCCGTTTCTGGTTGTTTGGGGAGGTGTCCCGTTCTTTTACTTACTGGATTGCTTGGCCTACTTTGTGTCTATCTAAAAGCCTGGGGGTTTTGAATTTTAGGAACTTTCACACTTTTAATGAAGCTCTTTTAGCTAAACAAGCCTTGGTGTAACCCTTATACCTTTCTAGCCCAAGTACTTAATGGTCGTTACTTCTTGAACCGTGATTTTCTTTAGGCTCGTTCTCCTAATAATTGTTCATGGATTTGGCGCAGTATTCTTGTTGGTCAGCGGTGTCTTACGCAAGAAATTGAGTGGCATATTGGGGATGGGGGATCAATTTCAGTCTGGATGGACTGGTGGCTACCATCAATTCCACCTGATAACCTTCGAGCATTTCAAAAAAGCAGTAATGCTCTTTGGGTAATTTCGGATTTGTTTCGTCCCAATACTCGTTCATGGGATGAACCCTTGCTGTTTCGCACCTTCTCCTCCGACTGTCTCCCACATTTTAAAACTTCATGTTTCACTAGCGGGCTTACCAGACACTTCCTACATATAGGTTCCTGTATAATTATACGCATTGCTCCACTCTCACTACCTGTATTTCGTCTTAGCTTTGGCTTAAACTATGGAAACTTCCTATAGCTGAGAAAATGAAATGCTTTCCACGACAATTCCTCCATCATTGTTTGCCTCTTTGTTCGAGCTTCTTAAATGTCCTTGTTTAGTGCCGGATCTATGTCCTTTCTGCCTCCAACACTCTGAGACACATGAACATCTTTTTCTTGACTGTTGATGGGTTAGAGGAATTTGGTCTGATCTTCTGGGCAGTCAGTTTAATTCATGCCAGGAATATCCTCAGCTAAGTTTTGGTTGTTACATGGGTTAGCTAAACCCATTTTGCGTATCGTACACAGTGCAACGATTCTTTGGATCATTTGGACTACATGCAATGGCCTTGTCTTTAAGAAGGAACCTCGTTCTACTGCTTTGATTAGGACTCAAACTAGTCTCTTGTTCCGCAATATTCAAGCCACATGATATTTTTTATCGCGCTTTCGAAAAATGCAACGTACCAAATTTTAGTTTAAGGATGAGAATTGAAGTACTAAAGGGATTTGAGCATTGCATTTTTCGGCCTCTTGTCACTGTTCCCTTCTCCCTATCCCCTATTTTTTGTGCTCTATCTGTTGTTGGTTCTCACCTGATCAGCAGTTTTGGCATGGATCTAGTGGTGTTTGAATCACAATGGGTTCCGATTGCTGCTTGTACTGAAGTTCTTGTCGCAGATGATGTCTTTTACGCCACAATACTCGCTATCTCCACTACAACTCAATGGCTGTGCAAGTTTCCCTGCTTACATGTTATTATCCTTCTTTCTTACTTTGAATTCATGATGCAGATCGTTACTAGTGTTCGACAGATGTTGGCTTCTGCAGACATTTTGAGTAGACTAACTTACAGTGGCAGGGAAATGCATTCTTTGCATATCGTCCAAGGACAAGAAGGCGTATTCTGTCATCGACTTTGACATCTTTTGTTTTACGATCAGGACAGAGAGTACGTTAGGATTGGTTTGCTTATGTATACAGCCTGTGTTACCCCTTCCCTGTATCAGTCCAAAGCCTTTATGACAGTCATAGTGGTGTTTTGGTTCCGTGTTGCTTTTGTTATCTTTTGATACTCGTTCTACTTATTTGGAAGATGTTGCCATCCAATTCATTTGCTATATATATGGGAGCTGATCCATTGCTCGCGCAGGCAACTTCACGCATGCAACTTAGTAAGTTGCCTGCTCTATCTGACCGTCCACGCTTGAGATGTGGACGGTCCAGATCTATTTTTTGCACTTTTTTTAAGTCTGTCCGTTACATAATGTAGCGGACAATACTTTTGACAAAAATACCCCTCACCCATATTGATTGCGCATCAAAAGAGTGTCCGCTACATAATGTAGCGGACAAAATATACACACAAGCCCTTCACATTTCACTTTCACATCTCTGTCTCTCTCTCCTCTGAGCTACAACCTCCCCAACAACCAATCTCCATCTCTGCCTCCCCTAACAATCAACCTCAATCGTCATTAGCACCTTCAGGCAGAAGGACGTTGATCGATAGCTCCGCCGTCCAATCGCGTCATCTTCTACAAGTCTAGCGTCGTGGTCGCGGCCTCCTCGACAAGTCCGCTGCAGTAGTCGCGGCCTCCTCCACAAATCTGCTGTCGCGATCGCGACCTCCTTGGCAACTCCACCTCTGCGGTCGTGACCTCCTTGACAACTCCACCGCCGCGGTCGCGGCCTCCTTGGTAACTATGCCGTCGTGGTCACAACATCTTAGATCTAGCTCTTATATATAATTAGTATTTTGTCTAGAATTCTTCTAATTCAATTGGACTTAGATTTGTTTCAATTTGGGTTTGGGTTTAATTTTGACAGCAAGATGATAGATTACATATCGATGGCGGCAGTTGTGGTGATGAGCTTGCCTTTTATTTTGATATTTCATTTTTGTTGATGGTGGTTCTTTAGCGACGGTGGCGGTTGTGTTTTGTTGATGGTGGAGGTTTTAGAACCCACAAGCCCAATCTTTCAGGCCTAATTTTTACATTGTTTTGCCTCAATCTGCATATTGCAGAGATAAAATGCAAAAGACCGAATAAAATTCGTTGACTGAAAATGTTTCAATCTGCTTCGGTTGACTGAAAATAGAGAGAACATCCAACACATAGCCCAGAACACTCAAAAGGTCTAAGACTGAACAAAGTCCGTCGATTACATAATGTAGCGGATTGTTAGGGGCAAACTAGTAAAAAGAACTGTAACGGATGGCAAAAAACGGAAAAAAAAGTTAGATCTGGCCCGTCCATCGGGCCAGATGGACGACTAGATCGCGCGGGCAACTTAGGGCCGATTTGACAAATGTTATGTCAGCTTTTTTTTTTTTTCAGTTTTTAAAAACTGAAAAAAAAGGAGCGTTTGGTAACTATTTTTTCTTCAATTTTAAAAACCAGTTTTTAAACTGAAGATTAAAAAAAAAAACTCCAGAAACTGGTTTTTTTTTTTTTCACTTTTGTTTTTTTTTCTTAGACCACCACCACCACCACCACCCTCCCACCGCCGGCAGCCACCTCAGGCGACCACCGCCGGAGACTGCCGGCAGCCACCTCCGGCTGGCGGCGACCACCTCCGGCCGCTGGCGGCCACCTCCGGCCGGCGGCGAACACCTCCGGCCGGCGGCGAACACCTCCGGCCGCCGGAGACTACCGGCAGCCACCTCCGGCCACCGGCGACCACCGCCGGAGACTGCCGGCTGCCACCTCCGGCCACCGGCGACCACTGCCGGCGACCACCGGTAGCCACCTCCGGCCGCCGGCGACCACCGCCAGAGACTGCCGGCTGCCACCTCCGGCCGCCGGCGACCACCGGCAGACACCTCCGGCCGCCGGTGACCACCACCGGCGATTGCCGGCAGCCACCTCCGGCCACCTCCACCACCACTGGCCACCACCACTACACCCCACCACCGCCACCGCAAACCACAAAAAAAAAAAAAGTCAAAATAAAAAGGGTTACCAAACACCAAAAAAAAAAAAAAAACTAAAAAAAAAAGGGATTATCAAACACCCACTTGTTTTTATAAAAAAAAAAATTAAACTGCTCTTTAAAAACTGAAAACCAATTTTTTTTTTTTGTCAAACGAACCCTTAGTATAAGTTGCCCGCGTGAGTAATGGATCAACTCCACACACACACACACACACACACACACACACACATATATATATATATATATATATATATAAACTTCTCTCCAAAACAATTCCGTACATTTTGCACGAGTTAGGTAGCGTTTGGTAACACCTTTCAGTTTTGGTTTTCTGTTTTAAAAAAAATTAAAACTAAAACCAGTTAATTTTTTTTTTTTTTTACAAAAACAAATGGACGTTTGATTACCCATTTTTTATTTTGAATTTTTTCTTTAGTGGTGATTTGCGGTGGCGGTGGTGGGCCGTGGTGGTGGTGGGCCGCTGACGGTGGTATCGCCGGCTGTGGCTGGCAGTGGCGATGGGCGGTGGCTGCCGGCGGTGGGAGGGTGGTGGTGGTCTCAAAATAAAACCAAAACTGAAAATAGCCCTGTTTTAAAAACTAGTTTTCAAAACTGGAGAAAAAAAAGCAATTTGTATGCCAAACGCGTTTATTTACTTTAGTTTATAAAATTATAAAAAGAATTGAAAAAATAAATGTTATCAAACGAAATCTTAGTTAATTGGTTAGTGAGCACCCCTCTATTTTTCTTTTTCATTCAATCAAAGAAAGGAGAGACGCCACAACAGGGGAGAGAGAAAGAGAGAGGGGGAGAGATTTAAGCCTGGCTGTCTGCCTACCTGTCTCGAGCCCTTTATTTCAATTTCAATCGCCCAATACGTTCATACAATACCCTAGACCAACAGGAGAGAGATAGTGAGAGAAATCAGGTAACGATCTATGGTTATCCGTTGATTTTGCTCGCTTCTACTAATTAATTAATTTTGACCCATATTCCCTTTACTCTGTCTCCCCCTATTCACCTCTTCAATTCTTTTTGTGATCTAGGTTTTAACCTAACGTTCAAATTGATCCTACCTGCATTATTTAATTGTCAATTTTTCCAGATTGTATTCATCATTCGTGTACGTGTTTGAGCGTCTGTGTGTGTGTGTGTTTTTCTTCTGTTCAATCATGGATGATGATTATCTTCGCCGTGGTTTAGTGGTAAGAAATATCATTTGCTCTCTTATGTTATCACGCCTTTTTACATCAATTGGATTCCGAGATCCAAAAAACGCGTTTCTGATTATTTTATCCCATTTGTGATTGTGTTATGCTAGGTAAATAATTACTGGAACTACGAGCAATTATGTGTGTATTACATCTGATGAGTTTTTGCACATAGCTTATTCATTTGTACAGAATCGATCTTTTGTGAAGCATTTATTGTTTTTAAACTTTTCTGTTGAGAAAAGTAAATTGTTGCAACAATCTGAAACTTTCTACACCCAAAAATGGGAAGAAAATAATCGGCTGCAAAAGTAGAACAGGAAATATAACACTGAAGTTGTCTTTAACTAGAATGTGTTTCTGATTGTTTTGTTTCTGATCACTGGGGATGTCATTTATGATTCTATTTGAGATTCAGTAGTTTTATTATTCTCGTATTGTCCGCATGGAGTTAGATTTGAAGGAAACATTTACTGTGGTTTCATTTGTCCTTTGATAGTTATACATTGGTCGGTTCCTACACGCTGTTGTTTGTGAACAAGGGATGAAACTTTTGATTCCAGATGAAGGAATGCACCGGGATGTTGGATGGTTTTTTTTAACTTTTTGGCTATTAAAGAAGACAAAGGCGATACAAGTCGAGTTTGGAACATTCAGTAATTTAGGCTTCTTTAGATGTACTTACACCCAGTATGAGGCCCAAGATTCATGTACTCAATCAAAAATAAAAACATGAAGTTTTATAGAATTTTGCTTCACTTCTTTATAAAAACCAAACATTAAATTTTGAAGTTATTTAGAATGCTAGTATACGAGACTATGATGGTATCTGTTCTTACATAGTTTGGAGCACTTTCTTAAGGTAAGTTAACCGTTTCACTTTTCATTTGCAGGCACATGCGCCTCCTCCTGGTTACTTTGTACATCTTGAGAATCCCAGAGCTGAAGACGATCTTTACTTGAGGAAGAGAGCAAGGATGCGTAGGTGGTTGTGTTGTACTTGTCAAGTAGAAGAGCCCTATCAGTCAAATGACAACGATTTTCTTAAAAGCCCAAGGAATTTTGCAGATGGTATGTTGCCTTAACTTCCATTTTTTATTACCGTTCTCCTCACCTACAATATCTCAAAATTTCTGCTTCGGATAGTGTGTTTCAGTCTCTTAGTAAATACTAAGGTAAAATTGAAGAGCCCTCTTCTAAACTGAATTACTGGAAGAGGGATTAGATAGAACTTGAAGTTTATGAAAGAGGGGCCATGTTATAAACTGAATTGCACAAAGAGAGACTAGATAGCGTTCTCAAAGTTTGATGAAAGGGTTAAGACATGGTTGGGCGTGTTTGGGCACTATCTAGACATTGTCTTGGCTGGGCATGACTCGTGTTGGCTGTTTGTGTGCAAGTGTGGCAAGACTCAAGACAACTTGTTGGCATCAGAAAAGGATTGGATTAGAGGTGCATTGTGTGTTGTCAAGCCATTGCTGTGTTTTTCTTGGCATAAGTCATTGTTACAGGACAAGGTTGGCATGTGTAAGGCACAACAGGCGGCATTGCCGAGTGGGGAAAAGGCAATGCCTGGGTCAGCAATTTGATAGTCATGATAACTTCTCCAATCTTTTTGCTAATAAACAAGTGAGTGGATAGAGAACAAGATGACTCAAATCACTAGACAAGGAAACTCTTTGTTAAGCGTCATTTTGCATTCTTCCTTGTAGACGCTTTACCACGCAATTGCACAAAAAATGAACCCAAGATAAGTACACTGAAGGAACCGGTTTGGGAACCATTAGAAGAAGCCAAGACATTTACATCAACCACTATGTGCATTGGAAGATCTTGCTTTTCTCCACATTAATTTCAGCCCTGAACAAGCATACAACTCTACATGTACTCATTTGTCATGGAGTGATATCCTTGACACGCTGAAATTTGATAAGACATGTATCATGCATGACATCCCATATCTTGATAATTCAGGCCGAGGACTTGGTATTAAGAATATTGCTGCTTGGTAAGTGGCTTTGATGTGACATGACAAAGAGGCTAGCTTTTGGGAGAAGGGCGTTGTTTATTAAATATGGCGATTGCTGTGTGGAAGGACGGGGCTGAATAAAATTAGAATATTACACGGGTTCGTTTTTGAAAACGCACTTCTATGTGATGGTCCAGTGGGATAAGTCATTAAAAGATAGTTTCTTGTGCTTTTTGGCTTGGGGAGAGACCGTAATAAGTATGTGATGGAAACACAACTTGGCGTAATCAGACAACTTGGCAGACTTATTATTCTCGAAAATCCAAGACATAAATTAAGGGTTTTATTTTGTTTAGGTTTATTTTAAGCAAGAGACAAATTAGGAATTTCACATTCAATATTTAAATAAATGTATGATTCAATCAAATTAGTAACGATCTGACTGAATCAATCAAAATAAATGTATGATTCAATCAAATCAGTTACGATCTGACTGAATCAATTAAGATTTGATTGATCTTTCCATATTTAAGTTTGCATTGTCTCGTATAAAGGACCCCCTCTTGTAACCGAAGAAGCTGATTATGAATTGAGAACACGTTTTCTTCTTCCCTCTTTCATTCTGTTTCTCCCTCCTCTCTTTATACTTTGTTGTTTCACATCAAGTGGTACCAGAGCAAACCTCGATCCACCAATTTTTTTTTTCCTACCATCAATACAACAGTCACGACCCGCAACAGCAAAACCACCCTTTTACCCACAACACTTGCCACTTCAATTTACCCATTGCTCCCTCTTTTTCGTCCCCAACCAACAACAAAAAAGAATGAAACAATACCTTCTTCCCATCTCTCAGCCGTTATCGCCAACATACAGTGCGGCATCCCTTGTTGCCGCTTCCACTAATCCTTCACCAAGTAGCTGCCTTGCCACTAAGAGCCTCCATCGCCGCTCCTTCCCTAGACGCCACCTTAGTGAAGATCCACATCAGATCCTTCCACGCCGCCATCGTGCGTCATACCAGTGACCACCATCCACTACATCTACTCACCAAGTCGCTGTTGCCGCCCTGAGCTTTCCAGAGCATTTCCCTCGCCCATCCTTGCATTCTGTGGTAGGTCTCAAAGCCCCTCCTAAGGTACGCTTTCTTGCCTTGAAATCTGTTTTAATTTCGTATTTGTCGGTTCGTTAAGCAAATAAGTGCGGGTCCTAACCTTGACCCTATTTTCTTACCCGAAACCCTTCATATTCCCACCGTTCTTCAATTTTCGCCTGCCACCTTGGGACGCGAGCTCAACATTTTAGCCTTACTTATTCTTGCATTTCCTATTGACCATCTGCAGTACTTTAAATCTTCAACTTAACCGGATTTTGGACGGATTTGTGCATTTTATCATGGTTAATGCGCGAGATAAAATTGTCGATGAGCGATTCCAAACACTTGAGGATTTTGTGGAATCTCTTCAAGCGAGTGTCACCAACTTGTCCACTCGTTTGGAGGAATGCCTCCACCAAATTCTTATTTCATCCGGGAAACGCGAGCACCAAGGAGATACTGATGAAACCATTCCTATCGGTCCCAAAGATAACCAATCTGGCCTGCTTACCACTCTTACGTGGCTCCGTTTATCACATTAGAGAACTCTTCAGGACCCCGTGTTCAGAATTCGACTATAGGTGACATTCATGCTCCTAGAAATGATTGTGTGCCTCGTTGCGAGTCGGATAACTTTGGCGATGCCATGCGTCGTGTCAAAGTCGATGCACCTAACTTTGATGGTCATCTCGATCCTGGCCATTTTCCCGATTGGTTAGCTGAGATGGAGGACTATTTCGGCTTTTATCGCATGCAAGACCCAGAGCGCTTTAGTTTTGATAAGATAAAATTAATTGCTGTTGCTAAACGCTATTGGCAGGGAGTCGAGGATACCCTCGCCCGACTAGCTGAACTTCCCATCACCACATGGATTGGGATGCACTTAAAATTAAAAGAAAAGTACGTGCCCACCTACTATCGTCAAGAAATGCATTCCGAGATGATGCAACTGTGACAAACTACTGGAGTAACCGAGTATATGTCTTGTTTTGAGGAGCTTTCTGTGAGATGTGCAATATTGGAAGCCCCTTGGGTCTTCGTTAATTGGCGGGCTCAAGCCTGAGCTCCAAAGGGACGTTCGCCTTCACGAGCCTAAGTCAATTGAGAGTGCCTTCTATAAGGCCTTATCCCTTGAGAAGTCCCTTCGACTTGCCGTTTCAATCCTTCTTTTCGAACTTCTTTTCCATCTCATTCCTCACCTTTTTAGAGATCGACTGGCTCTATGCCACCTCCATCTGTCACACAGTCTAGCCCTCCTCTCACCCCAGGTGCTAGTACGAGCAAGACTCAAGAGTTTACCCCGACATCGTCTCGTCCATACATGTCTAACATAGAGTGCAACCACTGTCACAATCGGGGTCATATAGCTAGTCGCTGTCCTCATTGCACTATCTCCATCGCTCAAATGGAGGCTCACCAAAAGGACGAGGATACTGTACAACACGATTATGAGGAAGAGTGTGAGAACGTTTGGGTTGAAGATGTCCCTAACCTCAATGTTTTGAGGTGCATCTTGTCTACTCCTGTAGAGGACGACTGGAAACGCACAAGCATCTTTCAGATTTACCTTCCATGCAAGGACACTGTTTGCAAACTAGTCATTGGTGGGGGTAGTACCATGAATGTGGTCTCCGAGCGCGCGGTGACCAAAATGAAGCTACAACCTGAACCTCACCCTACCCCGTTCCGTGTTACTGGGTCTTCCAGTTTCCCAGCGGTGCCTAGTTCCTCTTCAGATGGGTGCCTATTCAGCCAAGGTCTGGTGTGACGTTCTTCATATGGATGTTGCTCATATCTTACTTGGTCGCCCATGGCTCTATGACTTTGAAGTTGAGCATCATGGCCGCGACAACACCTACACTTTTAAGCATGAAGGGAAAACTATCAAGCTCTTACCTACCAAGCCCCTTGAGAAACTCAGCCCATCCAAGAAGCTCTCAACACCCCCAAAGCCGCATACCCTTCAGCTTCTCAATCATCGAGAGTTTGAGGCTATGAGCCGAGGATCCGGCTTTGTGTTAGCCTTGGTGGCACGAGAAGCCTTCCCTGCCCATCTGGCACACTCAGACGACTTGTCCCCTCAGGTCAGTGGCGGAGCCAAATTTTTTTTTTTTAAGGTGGGCACCAAAATCTCAATCTGTAATTAACAATCCCACTAATAGCAATTTCCAAATTCTATCAATTTCTAATTGTGAATTGCAAGTTCCAAAGCCCAATTGTCACATCCTAAATTGATACAAAAAATGAAGGGTTGCGAGATGTAGAAAATATAAGAATCAATCACTGGATCTTCCCTTACTTTTACGGATTGTGGCAACCATTAGTGTCGTCGTCGAGAAATTGACTTAACGACTTCCGTCCGTGAGCGCTGTTGCCGGTAGCCTGTGAATCAGCCCTGCAGCCTGCCTGAGCACGTGAAGCCATGACGTTTAGGCTTTGGGTGCCGTGACTTGTAAGCCCGTGACTTGCTGGAGCTGGACCGACAAGTGGAGGCAGTGGCGTTGGCTGTTGAGTGCGTGCCATCGTGAGGGAAGGCCGATTTGCAGTGAGGGAACTGAGGAGGGGTGTTCTCCTGTCCGCATATGTGCCTTTAAGGTTTTGAAAGTATTGAGGCTTTGGAAACCGTAGAGAGTGAGAACAAAAATAATTTTTTGTTGATTTTATGCGTAAACTAAGTCTTTTATTTGTGTAAGTTTAGCATTTTAAATGACTAGAAGGATATCTTTTTTAACCATTCTTGAAATTTTTAGATACATTAACATGTAAAATGACCACAAATACATCTCCGTTAAGTATTTTTTAAATGTTTAGGTGGTCACTTTTACCATTGGAGATAAAATATACCATTTAAAGGGCAAAAATTTTGGAGAAGCAGGTGGGCACCGGCCCACTGGTGCCCCCCACTCCCTCTGCCATTGCCTCAGGTGGCTCAGCTACTACATGAATTTCAGGATGTGACTCCCGAATCCCTTCCTGCCTAGCTACCCCCCTTGCGAGACATCCAACATGCCATCGACTTGGTCCCTGGGTCCCAGTTACCTAACTTGCCTCATTTTCGGATGAACCCTACTGAGCGTGCAGAACTTCAATTGCAGGTTGACGAGCTTTTACAACGTGGAGCTAGTTGTGAGAGTATGAGTCCTTGTGCTGTGCCTGCCCTCTTGACACCTAAACGAGACAGCTCGTGGCGAATGTATATTGATAGTCGTGCCATCAATAAAATCACTGTTAAGTATCGGTTTCCCATCCCTCGCCCAGTCGACATGTTAGATTTGATGGCTGGTTCTCGTTGGTTCTCAAAACTTGACTTGCGGAGTGGTTATAATCAAGTTCGGATTCGACCTGGCGATGAGTGGTTAGTTATGCCATTTGGTCTATCAAATGCCCCCAGCACATTCATGCGAGTGATGACTCAGATCTTGCGCCTCTTTCTCGGGAAATTCTTAGTGGTGTACTTTGATGATATTCTGATCTTTAGCAAGACCAAGCAAAGTCATTTGGACCACCTTCGTTAGGTTCTTAACACCCTTCGTACAGCCAAGTTGTTTGTCAATCTTAAGTAATGTTACTTCCTGCAGTCTCGCGTGACCTTTTTATGCTTTATTATCTCTGCACAAGGGATTGCTGTCGATCCCGAGAAGGTGCGCATGATCACCCACTGGACCGAACCGAAGAACATTTCTGAGGTTTGCAACTTTCATGGCTTGACCGCATTTTGTAGCCGCTTCATTAAGAGCTTTATGTCACGGACCGTTTCTAATGGAGGCTGATTTTTGAGGAAACGCCATGCGGACGCTCACTAGGCGCTTACGAGACGCTTATTGGACGCTTACTTGGCAATGGATGTGCAAAGCTTCCGGAAGGTTCAAGACTTCTCTACATTTTGTGGTCTTGTAAATATGTATATTCTAGAGTTATGGTAGAAAGCTCTAGAATGGTAGGAGAGTATTCTAGAGATAGTCTAGAATACTAAAGAGGATTGTGAATAGTGTGGAGAGTTCTAGAATAGTCTTGTACACTAGTATAAATAGCCAAAGCCATGTGTTGGCCATGGCACCCAAGAAACCCCAAGAACTAGGAACTAGACATCCAAGACATCTTCCTTTGTAAGCTTTCTCCAAAGTAGTGATATAGTGGGAATTATTCCCCAACCTCTTGTGCTCCGCTGCACAAACGCTTCCAACCTCGCCCAGCTCTACGGTTAGGCTGACTTAGCGCACAAGCGGGGGCTTGATCTTGCTAAGTGCCGCACGGTTTCGACTTGGGGAAGTTCGTTCCGTGACAGGTGGTATCAGAGCTTGGTTACGAGGGGTCGTACCAAGCAAGGAGCAATATGGCAGGCAAGGACACTAACGTTGGGACATCGGGGATGTCCGAGGTAAACGTGGTCGTGGTCGAGCGTGGGCGAGATCCACAACCACCACCCAACGGGAAGAAGGGTGGTCGAGGCCAAAGCAAGTCGAGGGATGAGCTTTCTTCGTTGGATGGCCGAACGGGTCACTTGGAGTTAGCGATGGGAGATGTCAAGGATCGCGTGGGGATGGTCGAGCAAAATCTACAGACGTTGGAGGAGCACGTCTTAGAAGAGCTCGAGTCGCTCAAGAGGGCCGTGGGTGTCCAAGATGAGCTACGTGAAAGGTTCACGGAGTTGTTCACTAGTTTGCAAGAACAACTCGATGGGGTGAAGGCTAGCGTGGAGGAGACGAGGCAAGACGCGGCGATGTGCAAGAGAGCTATCGCGGGTGGAGCAATTGCCACTCCTAGTCCAAGGGTGGACACGCCTAAGCCGAAGGAGTTCGGAGGCAAGAGGGATGCCAAAGAGCTCGACAACTACATATGGCACATGGAGCGTTACTTCGAGGGTGTTAGCATAGTCGACGAGGCGACTAAGGTAAGAACTGCGACTCTCTATCTTACGGATACCGCGACTCTATGGTGGCGAAGAAAGCATTGTGATATAGAAAAGGGGCTATATACCATAGACACGTGGAAGGTGTTCAAAAGGGAGATTAAGAAGCAGTTCTACCCGGAAAATGTGGCCTACGAAGCAAGAAGGAAAATGAAGGAATTGAGACATAAGGGCTCGATAAGCGACTACGTGAAGGAGTTTACGACCCTTGTGCTACACATTCCGAATATGGCGGAGGAAGATCTTCTCTTCAACTTCGTTGACGGCCTCCAAAGTTGGGCCAAGAAGGAACTTCAACGCAGGGGCGTGAAGGATGTCGATGAAGCCATTGCGATGGCGGAGTCGTTGACGGAGTATGATAGAGGTGAGGGATCTTCAAGGTCGAAAGAGGAGGAAGAAGCTTCGGAAGGCAACCACGCCAATGGTGGGGGAGAAAGTCCAAAGGCGTGGCACAACCGGGGAAACCAAGCTAGCACGAGCAAGTCCGAGGGCCGTGGCAAGCTAGAGGAAAAGCGAGTCAAGAACAAGCCCAAGGACGGATGCTTCTTTTGCGGAGGGCCGCATTGGGCAAAGGATTGCCGGCGACAAGGCAAGTTGGCTGCCTTAGTCAAGGAGAAGGACGAGGAGAAGGCCGAACGTGAGACGGTACGCATAGGCTCAATCCAAGTCCTTAACGCGCTCCAAGGAAAGAATGTGCCGCAAGTCCCGACGGGTGAGGGACAAGCTTCCATGAGCAAGGGGTTGCTCTATGTGGAGGCGAAGTTGAATGGGAAGCCCGCGCATGTGATGGTGGATACGGGGGCGACTCACAACTTCATGACGATGGACGAGGCCAAGAGGTTAGGTCTCAACGTGGTTGACGGGGGAGGATGGCTAAAACCCGTCAATGCGGAAGCGAAGCCCCTACAAGGCATGGTTCGAAGGGTCGAAATATGCCTTGGCCAGTGGACGGGGTTCGTGGACTTCTCTGTCGCTCAGATGGACGATTTCAAGGTAGTGTTGGGCCTTGATTTCTTGCAACAGGTGAACGCTTTAGTGTCACCGTACAACAACGCGGTGTGCATAATGGAGCGAGGGACAGCTTGTGTGGTGCCAATGTTCGGGGGAACATCTAGCACCATGACTCCTACATCTATGCGGCTATCGGGGATGCGGCTAGTGGAAGGAGTCAAAGACGTGGAAGCCAAGGGTGAGGGCACCTACTTGGCGAGTCTTAAGGTTGAAGACCGTCTTGCGGGAATAGACGATCAGCAACCAAAGGAGATGGTGGGCGACTTCAAAGGGAAGAAGGACGCTATGCCGTGGGGGCAACCATCAAGGAAAGCAAGGAATGTCCGTGAGGCGAGGAAGGGCGCGGCAAAGGGAGCCGAAAGCGTTCTCAAGGGAAAGGAGAACGTGCCACTATCCGAGCCACCAAGGGAAACGAAAGACGTTCTCAAGCCAAAGCAAGACCTTCTGCCGCGCGAGTCCGAGAAGCGGCAACCACCTAGGAGGAAGGTGGATCGTGAAGGTGAGCTTGACCGGGGGGCCAAGCCACAAAACGTGGCACCATGTGGGATGGCGCTACCTAAGGTGGAAAAGTTGGCGACTACCTCAAAGGCGAAAGGGGAGACCTTCAAGCTGATCAAGGAGGGCCTGCAGCGCGATCCCTTAGCCAAGGAGTTGCTACAGCTTGTGAAGAGTGGGAAGACCCGAAGGTATGGGTTAAAGGGAGGCCTACTCTACACGAAAGATGGACGAGTGTACGTGCCGAAGTGGAAGGACCTAAGGAGGAAGGTCATTCGGGAATGCCACGACACTCAGTCGACAGTACACCAGGGGCATCGACAGACATATGCCTTGGTGACTAAGGCATACTTTTGGCCTCAAGTGAAGAAGGAGGTGCAAAGGTGTGTCAAGACTTGTCATGCGTGCCGACAAGTCAAAGGAGGAATTGTCGAGGATGCAAGCAACGTGAGAGCTAGCGGAAGACCTTCGGCAGTTCAACATCATTACGGATCGAATTCGCAATGAGGCGCGCGCGACGAGGGCGTCGCGAGATTAGGTGGGGGAGAATGTCACGGACCGTTTCTAATGGAGGCTGATTTTTGAGGAAACGCCATGCGGACGCTCACTAGGCGCTTACGAGACGCTTATTGGACGCTTACTTGGCAATGGATGTGCAAAGCTTCCGGAAGGTTCAAGACTTCTCTACATTTTGTGGTCTTGTAAATATGTATATTCTAGAGTTATGGTAGAAAGCTCTAGAATGGTAGGAGAGTATTCTAGAGATAGTCTAGAATACTAAAGAGGATTGTGAATAGTGTGGAGAGTTCTAGAATAGTCTTGTACACTAGTATAAATAGCCAAAGCCATGTGTTGGCCATGGCACCCAAGAAACCCCAAGAACTAGGAACTAGACATCCAAGACATCTTCCTTTGTAAGCTTTCTCCAAAGTAGTGATATAGTGGGAATTATTCCCCAACCTCTTGTGCTCCGCTGCACAAACGCTTCCAACCTCGCCCAGCTCTACGGTTAGGCTGACTTAGCGCACAAGCGGGGGCTTGATCTTGCTAAGTGCCGCACGGTTTCGACTTGGGGAAGTTCGTTCCGTGACATTTAGCTCCATTGTGGCTCCCCTCATTAATTGAATGAAGAAAGGGGAGTTCCAGTGGACACCGGCAGCCACTCGTGCCTTTGAGACAATCAAGCAACAAATGGTTTCTGCTCCCGTCTTACAACACCCAGACTTCTCCCAAGTCTTTGAAGTTTCTTGTGATGCTTTGGGTGTTGTCATTGGGGGCGTGTTAAGTCAGCTTGGCCACCTTATTGCCTATTTTAGCGAAAAACTCAATGATGCTCGACAACGTTTTTCTACCTATGATAAGGAGTTTTATGCTATCATTCAAGCTTTATGGCATTGGCTGTACTACTTGTTACCCAATGAGTTTGTCTTGTACTCTGATCACGAAGCCCTCAAGTACCCATGCTCTCAACGCAAATTAAATCCCCGCTATGCCAAGTGAGTTGCATTCTTTCAGCGGTACTCGTTTGTTCTTAACATCGTGCTGGTGTCGAGAACAAAGCTGCTGATGCTTTAAGTCGTATCTTTCTTGTCTCGCAATCCATGAGTGTCCACGTTGTTGGCTTTGATAGACTTAAGGATGAGTACGCTACTTGTCCTGATTTTGGTCTTATCTTTCAAGATCTTCAGGCCGGCCATCGTCATGATCATCACAACTTCATTATAAGAGATGGCTTCCCTTTTCGTGGGGCTCGCCTGTGCCCCCGGTACTTTAATTCGTGATTTTCTTGTTTGGGACCTACATGCTGTTGGGCTTGCTGGCCATTTTGGGAGGGCAAAAACTAGTGCCTTGGTTGAAGACAGTTTTTATTGGCCCTCCGTGAAGCGGGATGTTGCTCGCATTTTGTCCCAGTGTAGCACTTGTCAGTTAGCTAAGGCTAAGAAATCTAACACCGGTCTTTACACTCCCTTGCCTGATTCTCAACTCCCGTGGAAAGATGTGAGCATGGACTTTGTCTTAGGCTTACCCAAAACTGCTAGTGGGCATGATCCTGTCCTTGTTGTTGTCGATCATTATTCCCGCATGGCGCATTTTATTCCATGTAGCAAGACTGCTGACGCCTCTCATGTAGCTAAGTTGTTCTTTCGTGAAGTGGTTCGCCTCCATGGCTTACCCACATCTGTTGTGTCTGACCGGGATGTTAAGTTCATTAGTTACTTCTGAAAGACTTTATGGAAACTTTTTGGCACTCTAACTCAAATTTTCATCGGCCTTCCACCCCCAGACGGATGGTCAAACTGAGGTTGTCAATTGTAGTTTGTGTGACTTATTGCGCTGTTTAGTTGGTGAGCGTCAAGGTGCGTGGGATCTGATTCTCCCATAGGCTGAGTTTGCCTACAACAACTCTGTTAACCGCAGTAAAAGCCCTTTTGAAATTGTCACTGGTTATTCCCCCCGCCAGCCTATAGACTTGGTTCCCTTACCTCCCAACTCCCGCCCGTCGGAATCCGCCGATGTTTTTGCTCAACATATTTGCGATTTACATGTAGAAATCCGTCGCAAAATCGTGTTGAGTAACGAGAATTATAAACTTGCTACAGATGGCCATCGTAGGCAACTTGAGTTTAATGCAGGTGACCTTGTTATGGCTCATGTCCGCCTCGAACGTTACCCTCGAAATTCCTTTAAAAAGTTACATTCTCGAGCCCTTGGTCCATTTTGTATCATTCGCAGACAAGGCCCTAATGCTTATTTGCTTGACTTACCTTCGAATATGAGCATTAGCCCAGTTTTCAATGTGCAGGACTTGTTTCCTTACCGAGGCATTTTTGAGCCTCCCACGGCCTCCGAGTTCCATTGTTGCATCCCCTGTGCCAGCCTCTCCTTCTGGCTTATCGCAGCCACCTGCAAGTATTGATCCTATCTTGGATTTCTAAACAGTATCCTCTCACCAGGGGGGCTACCAACGATTTCTCGTACGATGGCAGAACCGCATAAGGAATTGCTAAAACTGGGAGCTTGAACCAGCGACTAGGTTTTTTGAACCTTGGATTTGATGCAGAATGGGAGGATACGGTTGTGTGGAAGAAGGAAGCAAGCGGTTGTTTTTCTTTAGAAACGATTTTATGAGATATTGTTAGGAGGGGGTCAAATGCCTTTCCTTGTCAGGGGATTTGGAAGCCTAAGGCTCTCGATCATGTGCTGCTCCAATTTTTGATGCATCGCATGGTGTCAGAACTTCCTTTTGAACTGGTCGCTATATAAACCTAGAAGAAAGAGTAATGTATCAGGGGAAACAACTGCTCTTTGCTTCATGTGGAGCATTTGGATGAAAGATATCACAGAGCTTTTAAGGATGAGTTATCTATCTATTGAACTTATAAGAATCAATCTTTTGGTCTTGTGGGTAGAGGAGTCATGACCATCTTGTAATTTATTTTGGTGTATACCTCGTGGGTACAGTAGCTTCGGCCCTCTCTGGGCGGTTCGTTATTAATTAGTTACAGAAAAAAAATGTATTGTTTTAAGGTAAATATGGTAGTCTTTTATTGAGATAGGCCGTAGGGAAAGGCTTGATTTTTTTTTTAAATTTCCATGAAACACGATATAGGTTTGCTTCCAAGTATACAGAATGAAATGTGGTCGGCAAATTCATATAAAACGTGTTTCCATGGGAATGACTGTCACTTTTGAAATGAAATAACAGAGTTAACATACAAGTGTTAGAGTTTTTATTGCCTATATTTTTGTGAATTATATATTTGATGGTGTCCATATTTAATCCTTTATGTAAGACAGTCATCAAAGATTGATGAAAGTCAGTGTCTATCTTATAAAAAGGAAAGAAAGAAAAAGGGGAGACTGTTTTTGAAAAACATTAGTATCATTCCAAAACTCGCCAGGCTGTCCAAAAAGTCTAAGAAGGCCTCATCAGGAGAAATAGTTCCCTCTGCCCAACACAAAGCGCTGACAAAAATAAATTTTGAGCTTAGCCACTGGCATGTCCACCCTCTCAAACACCCTTCTATTTTCTTTCTTTCCATATGCACCAGAACAAGCAAGGGGGAAGTATTTATTAAAAAGCGTAGTAGCCTGTCTACTCCTCCCCTTGAAGAAATACCAGCTCAAAATGTATGCCTATGAGGCAGAACACCGAATGCTCTCTAGCCACTTGACAGAGCAAAAGAAGGTGGTTCACTGACCCGCCATCAGCTTTACACATAATGCAGCTGTTGTCATAAATGGTCCTTCTGTTCTGCAGGTTATCACTATCAAAATAGCCTGCTGCAGCGGGATTCGAGGCCTCCAAATCCCCTTACACAAAAAAGGACCAGCTTCTCGAGGACAACATAGCATAACACGATCTGACCGAGAACAATCTTTTCATATTGCCCTCTTGAAATACTCTGTTCTCCCCATAATGCATAGCTGACGTAAATATGGCTGAAAAAGGTAATAGCTGATTCACACTCCTAGTCTTATAACTTTCTAGTTCTCCATTCCTGGTGAAGCAATCTGGCACAAAATTCCTCTTTTTTGCTGTTCACATAACAGAATTGCGAAGTTTCTCTTTTGCACACCAATGATCAAGCCAAAAATGAATACAATTCTATCACATACTTCAAAGTGAAGGTGTTTTGCAAAATCCCTCCATCCCATTTTGACACCTAACCACATGCTAGTGCCATAAGCATTCTGGATCTATGGTTCTTTTTGTAGACCAAGACTGTTTCCCATTTCCGAATTTCCCTACCACTACTCTCCTCCGAAGAGCTTCTCTATCACCCTAAAATCTCGAGAACCATATGCCAAGGTCAATTGACAATTTATAAATTCTTTATCCCCAACCCCATACACGCCAAGGAGAGAACACAATATTCCAATTCACATAATGTTCCAATTGAACCCACAATATTCCATACACGCCTATATAGAGAATATTCTTCTGCTTAGATGCAGGAAGAATAGGTCTCACGATTTAGTATCCATCGGGGGAGGCGGATCAAATCACACCCCTTAAGGAGGATTGAGTCACCTTGTTCAAGCCTGAAGCTTGATTGGAGGGAAGATACCCTCAGTATCCATAACAATAATCAATTGTGAAGAGGATTACAACTGCTAATATAAAAAAGTTCTAAAACGCTAACCTAGGCTAAAACATCAAAGTACCGCTTATAAAAGTGTTCTAGAATACACTAAATACTGGTACCTTAAATAAAATAAACTACACTAATGCTATTAAATATAACCGTAAATCATATACCTATATGTAAATAATAACTTTTTAGGAAAAGTTGGGCTTTGGCCTATTCCAACTGCATCATTGCTCCCTGCTATAAACATTCTCTTCCCATATATGCTCTAATTTATTTGCCATAGAAACCTGTATCCCCAAAAGCGACATAAGTATAGTGGTGAGCCTGAAAGTTTGCTCCCAACGAGTGCGAAAGGTACTTCTGTTTCCATCCTGTCAATATTCTCTTGAGCCGTTATACCACCAAAGTCCAACAAGAAAGTGCTTTAAAAGAAGTGCCCAATGGAAGACCCAAATAAGGTAAGGGCCTGTTTGTTTACCATTTATTTTCTCATTTTCTTACTGATGACCAAAAGATTCCTTTTTTAGTGTACTTTTACCACTTCCTGTCTTTGTTTTGGAAAAATCTCACTCAGAGTGAAAAATTGTCACCTTTTTCCAAGCAGACTTCATCCAATTTTAGAAACTGCAAAAAATAAAACTCTGCTCATGCAGTTCCACTGACACGATCACATCATTGCTTGCTCCCTCCCTCCCCCCGCCCCCTCTTCGTACCAGCACCACCATCTACCACCTCTGTGCCACCACAAAGAACCCACCACAGCCACCATGGCCGCCACTAAGCACCTCAGATCTCATCTCCACAGCCACCACAAAAGCACCACTTGCTCGCCCAATACGCTGTATTTGATCTCCATGATAGCACGACAACACCCACTTAGTCGCCGCTCCACCACAAAACCACCATAAATCTTCTTTCCACCACTGTAGGCGAGCCACTACCGCCACCGAATCACTGCAAAGCTACCCTTAACTACCAACCCAACCACACCTACAATCATTTGTTCTTCTTTCCACCACCATTCTCAACCCATGATTGCCATCGAACCGCCTTTACACCATCCTTAACCACCACCAACTTCATCACAGCCTCAACATCAACTGTCGACCACCGATTCAGCCTATTGATGGTGTTGGTGGTGGTGGAGGATATTGGCGGTTTGGGGCAGTGGTAGGCGGGGAATTTCATTGGGAAAGGGAAAAAGGGTGGGGCTCTAATCAGATGCAGTGGGCATGACCTGAGAAATGGCTGACAATTGGAGGTATTATGGTACGTTTGGACATAAATAGTGAGGGCATTTAGGGAAAAGCGCAAATAAAGTAGCTACAGAATGGAAATGAAAATGGTACAAGTACGCAAAAGCACTCAAAAAAGTACGCAGCTGGAGAAAAGCTGACCAAAATGATAAAAGTACACAACCATATTTGCTAACCGGATACAAAAACAATGAAAGTGAAAGCACAAAAAAAAAAAAAAAAAAAACACACAAAATGAAAATTGCACAGAGGCCCTAAACTTATCGAGACTCCTTCGCGTTGCAAAAAAAAATAGCTTCATCGGCAAACAACAAATGCGAGATTGTAACCCAGCATGAGACTCTTTCCTGGCCGAGAACTTGTCTGAGAACACCATCAAATGCGGAACGTGCCAACAGCCGGCTTAAAGCTTTGAAATCAACATTCGGAAAAAGCAAAGGGGATAAAGAGTCCCCCTTCCTCATCCCCGAGAAGAAGAGAAAAAGCATGCCGGGGAGCCATTAATCATCACATTGCAAGGAGACGTAAAATTCGACCCATGACCTCCATTTGGCTCCAAAGCACTTTCTATCCATCAGATACAACAAGAAAGCCCAATTTACATGATCATATGCTTTCTATAAATCCCGTTTACGAATGAGACCCGGCTCCCTAGCTCTGATTTTGGAATCTCTACATTCATTTGCAATCAACACCGCGTCCAAAATCTGTCTACCTCCCAAAGCATTTTTCGATTCAGAAATCACATCTGCAACTTGTACAAGCTACTGACTAAAGAGGCGAGGTTAAAGGGTTGGAACAAAAAAATGCAATAACAATGTGTGGTGCGGTGGTCGCTTGGTGATATATGACTTTCTTTTGTATCTGAGCTAAAAGTTTTTATGGGCTCGGAAAATAATTCTCCATTTATAATCGTCCTGACAATACATATAGCAAATCTAGGGAGTTATACTATAGAAAGAGGCACTACAGGATCCTGACGGAAAGGATATGACTACATCTTGCTATACCTTTGTGTCGGGCACCCTGTGCCGAGTGCCACCACCACGTGTATGCCCAACTATGTCACTGCTGCATGGGAACGACCAATCCCTATGACATTATGGAATGCGCATGTAGAGGCCGCCAACGGCCAAGGCAGGCAACATTGGCAGCTTTGGTTGTGGTTGTGGTTGCTCCTTCTTTAGTTCTCACTTCTCTGCTTCACTCTATTTTAGAGTGCATTGGAACACTGGCCGGCAGCAATGATTTCTGCGTTGTTTTAATTATGGTAAAGTTCATAATTCAAATCACGTGATTTATTCAGTTCGCCCGTTGCACCGAAAATGGTCCTGAAATGCGGAGTGAATTTGAGATAATTCCAAAAGGAAATAAAAATGACCACTTAAGAGTAGTAATTATTGCCAGTAGCTGCTTAAATGTTAACTTTTCTTTTCACATATTTGCATTTAGTCTGTAATAAGTTGAGCACTTCTCTCTGTTCTATGTAAATTGTAATGGTGGAATAGGTGAAGGTTAGATACTGTTGACTTGTTTCCTTAGTTACTAGAAGGATTTCTTGGAACTTGTTTTGTATATACATATAGTTACATTTTTTGGTACTGATTGGTTGTCATTTTCAATTACATCTTTCAATCCTATAAAGACTTTGTATTTTTATGAATATATTTTTAAATTAGACCGTGTTATGTATGGATTATGTCTGTTGCAATATGCTTCAGATTCAATGTATATTGCACAACTGCAACTACTCTTTTGATTCTAAATTTTGATAAAGTTAGGAGGCGCTGTTACATGCACATTTAGGGGTTTGGCATTGTAGCTCGATCTGAACCTTTCATTTTTTTAATACTTTTTCTGTGTTTCAAGAAGCGGAAGAAAGCAATCTGCGTTTTGCCAAAAAAACGAGTGAGAGCGGGGGAGGGGGAAAGGAAAAAGAGATAAAGCTGGTGGTTGGGGATGAGAGATGGAGAGAGAGAGAGAGCAGCTTTGTCAGTCAGCAAGGGAGAGAGACTGTACTGTCATTAGGGCTTGACCTCTTATCATTGTCTTTGACTCGGGCCACATATGGAATTTTTACAAAACTATAAAACAGAGTGTGTATGTTTGATTCTCTTTTACAATGACACGACTCAGCATAGTTTTTGTATGTTGCGCCTTAATCTTCTGTATTGTGATGTTGGTGTGCTCTTTTTGAAATTGAATGAACTCTCTTTCTTTGACGTGTGCCATTAAGATGTTGCTTTTATGTCCTTCGTGAACAAAATCTGCAAGAAACTATCTTATTCCTTTCTTGATATTGACCTTTTCTGTGGGATATACATTTGCATTGTTTCAATTCTTAAGAATATGTAATGAATCCCAAGTTTCGATTTGATATTGAAAAGGGAGCCATCACGGTTCTCTGTTTTGTTATTTGCCTTACCTTCTCCCATGGAATCATTTGAAATAACATTGCTGGTCTGTAGTCCTCAGTTCCAGGGTTCTCCAGTTCTAGTAGTGCTCCTGCCCCTGGAGTAAAATATTTAGTATATATAACAATTCCTTTATGGTGACGCTTTTTGGTAATAGTTTTTTTAGCGTTGACTTCTATGATTAGATATTGAAACCAATTAAAAGTGATTTTTTGTCTTTGTTTTCCCAGTACTGTTTATAGGATGGAGGTGGTAAAACTTAATAGTTAACGAGTGAGTTATTTGATCTGAAAAACGAGGGAAGGGGGTGGGGATACTGGTGGCTTTTTTGTGGCTGGGTGAAGCTGGAGGAGGGGCGAGGGGAGAGAAAGAGAGCTGTACGTAAAATGCTCATTAGAAATTTAAACTCGCGATGCATTTAACTCATGGAAGAACATTTTCTGCCTTGTATTTCACACATGCTTGGAAAATAGCTTATCTAGTTTCTTGTCGATTTTAACCCTCCAAAATTTTACGCAACCAAAGAGTTTCAGCACACCATCCAATGCTTTCTTGTGCATATGCTGATTCAGGCAACCAAAAAGGCTCAAAGCTATCAGCTCCTGTCAAATCTGAAGTGCAGAAGGCAGCACCAATTATCGAAGTGCCAGCACTCGCGTCTGATGAACTAAAAGAGAAGACGGACAACTTTGGATCAAAGGCACTGATTGGTGAAGGTTCATATGGTCGAGTATATTATGCAACCTTGAATAGCGGAAAAGCTGTTGCTGTTAAAAAGCTTGATGTTGCAGCTGAACCTGAATCAAATGTTGAGTTTTTGACTCAGGTATTTCAAATATTTATAAAGAATACATATGAATTGCTCTCTTTATTTTTCCTTAAGTATGTCGTGCTTGCATTCTATTCTTATCATTGTATCTAATTATTGGTCTTCTTGATTAAGCTTTCCATGGTTTCGACGCTAAAGCACGACAATCTTGTCGAGTTGCTTGGTTACTGTGTAGAAGGAAATCTTCGTGTATTAGCTTATGAGTTTGCCACCATGGGGTCTTTACATGACATTTTACATGGTATGAAAAAACAGTTTATGTTCACCTGATGAAGTTATTTCTTGGAGTCACTTGACCTCAAGTAAGAGGAAAATGTTTGATTTGTCATTTATATGCAGGTAGGAAGGGAGTTCAAGGGGCACAGCCAGGTCCGGTGCTTGACTGGATACAGCGAGTCAGGATTGCCGTGGATGCGGCAAGAGGTCTAGAATATCTACACGAGAGGGTTCAACCTTCTATAATACACAGAGATATTAGATCTAGCAATGTCCTTTTATTCGAAGATTACAAGGCCAAGGTTGCAGATTTCAACCTTTCCAATCAGGCGCCTGACATGGCTGCTCGCCTTCATTCTACTCGGGTTTTGGGAACTTTTGGTTACCATGCACCAGAGTAATGTCTCAAACCACTTGCTTCTTGAGGCTACTAATTTATGGAGTATGCTTGTTGGTAATCAACATAGGAGCTCAGTATTGTTGTTAACAGTTGGCCCCTAGCATTCCTGTTTGTTTCACCCAATCAGTTGATTTAACTATCTCAAGGGAACAAGAAACTGCGCTCATCTTGGGATCATGCTTATTAGGAAATTGCACTTACACAAAACGACTAGTAAACCAACTTATTGTTTGCTAAACGTATACTTTAGTCTCTTCTGCCTTTTTATGAAGTGTCCTAGATATGGGTTTAAATCCCAAGGATCTGCAATTAAAGGGTGAATTTGAGATTTGATTCAATTACTATGCATGTTAAGCATAAAAATGGAAAATTCAAGATGCTATAAGAAGAAAGATAAGGTTTCAGTGTAGTTATCATGTTTTGCAAGTTTCTGGAAGGTAGAACCTGTTTCTGCAAATGATTTATTTTCCAGTAAGTAGACTGTATATGCTTTTACGTCTGATTCATTTATTCTGCGTTGTAGAACCTTGTTTCTGCAAATGATTTATTTTCCAAAAAGTAGACTGTATGCTTTTACGTCTGGTTCATTTGTTCTGCGTGGTTCTTAAAATTATAAAATTTTATTGCACAGTACATAGTCTCAGTTCTCCTGTAGTATTGCGCAATTTGTCAACTCCTTGTATAGGAAGACTAACTTCTCTTATCGGCTAGTGATATGTAGTCTTAGGTCAAGAAGCCATAATTATCATTGAACTTGGGTTCTTTGGCAATCATTATATTCTTATTGAAAAAGACAAACCGCTCGAATGATCTCTCTTACAGTGAAACAGCCTTTTTGCTTAAACCGTGCTGACCGGTGTATACTTTTGGAACTAATATAAGATCTCTCTCTCTCTATAAGTATATGTATATGTATATATTTCTCATGGGTATTCTTTGTCTCTTTTCTGTGTAAAAATCTCGTTAATGTCAAGTTGTTGAAGCATTTGGTTTTACTGCCTCTGGTATCTGTTATATACCCCTATACTAGCGATTCGAGTATTTACTTAATTTATTAAGTATTGGCTGGGCCTTGTTAGACTCAAGGAATAAATGCATTCACTTCTTAAGTTAGGACCTAGTAGAGTGTATGCCCTAATTGTTTTGCTAATGAGAGTATCCTTCATTAATTTATTGTGTGGAAAACCTTTGTCCAGATATGCCATGACCGGACAGTTGACACAGAAGAGCGATGTGTATAGCTTTGGAGTTGTTTTGTTGGAGCTTCTTACTGGAAGAAAACCTGTTGATCATACCATGCCCCGCGGACAACAGAGTCTTGTGACTTGGGTGAGCCTTCTATCTTGCCTGCTTTGTGAGCCATCCACCCTTTTCATTTGTTAGTCTTTCTGTCATCTTCAATGAATTTAGGCTGAAATTAATTTTCTATTTAAACAGGCAACTCCCAGACTAAGTGAAGACAAAGTCAAACAATGTGTAGACCCGAAGCTTAAAGGAGAGTATCCTCCAAAAGCAGTTGCCAAGGTCGCTCGCTCTCTCTCTCTCTCTCTCTCTCTGTGACATTGAAGTAGCCAGCTAATACTTTGATTTTTTTTTGTTTTGGTTATGCAGCTGGCGGCCGTGGCAGCATTATGTGTTCAGTATGAGGCCGAATTTAGGCCAAATATGAGTATTGTTGTCAAGGCTCTCCAACCCCTTCTGAAGACCCCTGCTCCAGCTCCAGAGATTTAAGGCTGATAAATTTCGATTGACATTGTGTTGGAGTTTCTGCAACTCACTGCAGAGTTTGGGTTTTCATATGGCCATGGTTTCTATTGGTCACTATATGCGTACATTTATTTCCATTTCTGCACTTGAAATTTGGGGTTTAGGTTTGGATTGACCTGTTTGGTGTTTTGATTTGTGAAGCTGGATTCTGATTTTGCAATCAGATGAATCATGGAGTGGATGTAACAGCTTTCGTGGCTTTTAAGGGTTGCTACAATTGTTGTCACTAATGTCAATTACAATTTTTTGTCGCCAAAATATATTAATAATGCTATTCGATACAACAGCCTTGATATTACAGCAGAGGAGTCTTGGCATATGCGTTTTTGTCATCAAGTTCTTAACAGTCGTAGTGCTTGCTTTGTCAAGTAGGGCTATGTTGGTGGGTTCTTACACACGTTGGGATTACCTTTTTCAAAAATCAATGATGGATGAAATAGATTCAGTTGTTCTAAAAGAATATCAATATAAACAAAAAGAAAAAAGAGCCATATCAAAAATAAATAAAGCGTTTGTTGATATTGTCATGCCCTAAGAAACGACAACACACGCGCTAACACGCTAACTTTCTTTCGAAGGTGGCAGAGTGCGCTAGTTTGCATTTGAAATGAAAAAAAAAAAAAAACCATCCATGAAGCCTTTAAAGATATATATTACATTCATCCATCTTTACAAATCTAAACTTATAGGCACATAAACACACCGCACTTCTCACTAACTCATAAACAAATGATACATAACTACATAGCACACCTCACTCTCTCTTTACAAGTGGACAAAGACTTACTATCCCTGATTCTCGGGCACAAAGGGGTACTCAAAAGTTTTCCTTGCCAACGCCTTTGCCTATCTCTTCTTGATTTTCTCCAGTATCTAAAAGGTAGAGATGAAATGAGGTTAGCAACAACTAAGTAGAGCAAACATATGACAAACATAAACACTATCTTAATCATAACGAACGTGCATGAGCCAAACAAAACCTGATCTCCAACTCATGCATGACATATGATAAAATGTAGCGAACGAGCAATAATTAACTCAAGCATAATACATATCATAACGACTCTAAGGAGCCCAAAACATAAGCTGAATGCTCGTTCACCTACCATCCTTTCTTAGTAAGATCCTAAATTGATCACTCAAAAGTTGAGCCGATCAAATTCAATTTATGAGTGATAAATTTCGACCTTACACAAGACTTCGCACATATTGATAGCATACGTGGCGCAACATAATGCTTATGGGAGGTTAACCTGCTGAGAAAGCTTAACATATATCCCGTTTCTATATAATCCGATTTGCCGGCCTTCGACCCCTGGCCACCACTTCCGAAGACACATGATTTATAGCTCAAAACAGTTTCAGTGAAAGCAGACCAATTCCAAATTTAAGCAATTTAGTGTAACATACACTTAGAATTTGAGAGTGATATAAAATACAATGTTAAAGAACACATCTTAAGCTTTTCAGAAAGGTAGAGAAAACTCAAATCCGACAAGTATTGAATGAGATATGCTTGTTTAAATATCAACACAAAATCTTCCCAGTTTAATCAGCTTCGACCAGTTTCATATATATGCAATTTAGGATAGTATACACTTCGAATTAGAGAGTAATCAATGAAACAATGTTAAATCTAACATCTTCAGATTTTCAGAAAGCTATAGAACACTCAAATCCAACAAGTATTGATTGAGATATGAATGTTTAAGATCAACGTAAAATCTGCCCAGATTTCTCTAATTCAATTCTAACACTCCATAAGCACATAGCACACAATATATACACACCAACCATGATTAAAACCATGCTCAAGGCTGCTCATATGTAAAACCCTACCTTTGACAAGATTAGGGTGTTGAACTCATCAAGATCTCCTTCTTTTGTCAAGAAGAGAACATCCAAACATCAACGGTTACTAATATGAAATTATCACATCAAATTCTCTTTTTTTTCCCTTCCTTCTTCAAGCTCTCAAACCTCCTCTCTAATTTTTTCTACAAGTAGGCACCTCCCCTCTCTCTTCCTTCTTGTTTCTACTTCAAAAGGTAGAAGACTTGAGTCACCAAAGTTTAGAGAAATATGCTGACATTTCTCCCTAGAGAAACAAGTGTTTCAAGGGGATTAGACCCCTTCCAAGTCTTACCAATAAGAACATGACAATCCAAATCAATTTATAGACTTAATAAGCTTCATTAGTACTAGTTAACCTAGATTAGTAACTAAGTAATCACAATTAGCTTAATCAATATTAGGGCAAAACTAATCAAGCTTAGTCACTAACTAATCACAATTAACCTTGACTAATCCAGATTAGCATAATCACGATAGAGCTCAACTAATCATGCTTAAGACCAACTAATCAGGATTAAGAGTAAGCCAATCCACCAACTTGAGGTGTTTCTATGCCAACACAAGTATACAACTTATTCTACATAAATAGGTCAGGAAGACCACTTATATAATGCATAAAATCTTCAATTAAGAAAGGTATCACGCTACATGCATAATAACAAGCATGAAACGAATTTTTCAGCTAGGTTAAACTAAGGTCCTCACAGATATGAATTTATGAAGCAGAGAAATTGATCCAAACTATGTAGGAGCGTGGAATTTAGAAATAAATTCTAAATTTAATTACGCTTCTAAAAGGACCGATTTAAAACAAGAATTTGTCCCCAAGAATGGAAGAAATGAGCTCGTGAATCAATACGGCATATATCTTGATATTGATTGTAATTCAAAGAATTGGGCACAAGCCTTAAGAATTGCCATAATGAGTGATAATTTAACAAAAAAGCATGATATGAAACATTTTATTCGAGCTAACCTGCTAGGAAATACAGCTAGGTTTTGGAATAGCATAGTAGATGAGAAATGATAATTGAAACCTGGAACAAGCTTAATATTTTCAAAGAATGAATAATGTTTTATGCAGATAACCTCAAATGAGAGTTCTGGGAAATATCTATAAATAATATATGTAACATCCCGGAATTTTCCGAAATGTTAACATTCAATCGATCGATAACACTAAGACAATAATGTCCTTAACCTCAATAAATAATGCAACAAACTATCAGAGCAACTATCCGTCAATCAAACTATACTCTCAATCAACTGTTATAATTGAAATACTAAGTCTAAGTCTAAGAAAATTTAAACAATAATATTTACCCACGCAGGGGTTCTAATGATGAATACCAAAATCTAATTCCTCGCTTTCGCTTGCTCGGTTCTAATCCATATTCAGGTAACCTACCGTTGGCTGTCACCTGCGGAAAGGAAGTCAAAGGGGAGTGAGCTTTTGAGAGCCCAGTAAGGTCGCACAACGATTTAAAACAGTAAAAATGATTCAGATGATTTTATATTTAAGCTAAATAAAAACTTTTTAAGAGAGAGAAACATAGCGATTCAAATAATTTTCTATATACAATCAATGAAAATTTAAAAACAGTTTTCAAAGAAAACCACAGCATTTCAATATAAGCATAAGGATGAGTATCAACTCAATCCCTTAAATAAATATCATTTCAAAACACTTAAAGCATAATAAAGCATAAATGGACAGTATTCAAAACAGTTCAAGTGTAAGAAAACATAAACAGGAAACATTGAACATGAGCAGTACAGAAGCAAAGCCACCTCGGCAGTGCTCGATACGCTTTACATATGCATATGTACACTCACTAGTCCATTTAAGTACTAGTTAAACCCATCCAACAGACCAACCTTATAACGCCAACAATACAGACCATCCTTATGGCTCCCAAGTTACTAACTCATGTCAACATTGAGAAGTAATAAATAGAATTCAGAACATTTTATGATAATTGAATCGATAAAACAAACGAGAACAAACAAGGAATTCCAAACGATCGCTTCAGGTTCAAGTTAGGGTTTCATGGACAGTTTCAAAGCAAACTTTTTTCTTTCAATCATAGAAAGCAACAATCAATGTATTTTGTAAAATTGTTATTATAAACATTTGAAACAGAATAACGAAATGGGGTTCGGATAGAAATCCTTACCTCGGTCCAAGCCAAGCAATGCTATCAAGCCTCGATCAATAATCTCTGAATAAAACCTAGATAGGCAATCCATTGGTTAGAACACGATCTATACTACAATACTATTTACCTAATATCAACTACCCACCACGTGCTTACTTCTAATTCCGAAATCGCTCAACTTAAAGCGCGCCTCGCTCGCGGCCAACCTAATCGAGAACCCGACACGCTCTTTAATGCGTAACAGTATTCCAAATTACAAAGAAAACACTTTTATAGCTTAAAACATTATAAAAAGTCAAAATATGAATTTTCTGAAATTTTGAATATTTTCGAATTAAAATAATTTATTTAAATGCAATAAAAACCCATAAATTCCCAAAATTGCTTCTAGCTGTAAATAAAGTCCCATAATTTTTGTAACAGCTTTAAAACATTTATAAAAATTATAGAAATTTAAATCAGAAATTAAAGGAATTAAAACTATTTTTAAATTATTCATTTTGCTAAAAACAATGCGATACAGAAACTATAGTAAATCAACTCTAAAATTTACGAAACTGAAACTGAGTCGTCTTTGTGATACAAGAACATTACTGAAAATTTTTCAAAACATTTTCATTAGTTCTAAAGACTCAAAAGAATTTTATGTCTGAACTTTCAGAAAATATTAAACATACATACAATATCAGAAAAATATGAAATTTTAACAGTAATTCTAGTAATGCGCTATGATTCTTCCTGTAAAGTTTCAAAATTTTTCGACAAGCGCACGTTATCTAACAGCCACGTGGTACAACTGTGCAAGCACAGTGCACCACTCCACTGCAAACCCAGCACTGTTCATTCATCTTCTTCTTCCCTCTCTGCAAGAAAAGCCACTATTTGCCTTTACACGGACCCTCTTCATGGCAGCCCCTTTTCTCCTTTTTCACTCACTCTACCATCAAAACATTGCCATAACTCACAACACAATCATATACAAAACTCATAACCCATTTGAAGCCATACCCACTGCACTCACCTCAAATCTGTTGAGCAGCCTTGCTTTCCCCTTCCATTTCTCAAGCACACACACACATATAACATACCTATACTCACGGCTCCTTCACACAACACAGCCCACAACTAGGAACTTGCCATTTCACTTCATCCACAGACACAACACAACCATTACACTGCCTCACGGCATTGGCCACTTCATGCTTCATAACAACCACACTTGCAATTTAGGTGTAGTTACCATCAGTACCAAACTTTAACACCCTACTTTTCTGAAACTCACATGCACACAAAACATTTACACGCACAGTAAAACCCCATTTATACACACTATCACAGATTAGCACATGCACACAACTCCTATTCACATTCACCCACTGGCACCTACTCACCCACACACACCAACCCAGTTCGCATGCCTACAATTTACTACAAACCCATCTCAAAAGTACTGCCCTACAATGGTCTCCCTTCCCCTTCTCCCTCACTCACACTAGCCACAAGAATACAAAAAGGAACACCAAAAATAAACACAGCCCCATACTCTCATCATACCCACGCAAAACAACTTGCACACAGCCGTGCATCACGCACTATGGCTGCTCCATTTCATTGCTCATCTCGGTAGGACCATGGCTGCGCCGGAGCACAAATCACGACAGCCGTGGCTACCCACATCCCTAAACTTTTTCCCTTCACAACCACAAATATAACAGATATATCTCACTCTACACGACTCTCTAAATTCACCCAAAAACTACATATTTGTAATTTTATGAAATCACCTTTTTCTTGAATACCTATATTGTAACACCCCGATCCTTTTTCGGAATTATTTCAAAGTTTTAGTAGCGAATATATTTTTCTTAGTGTCGCTATTTTTTTAACAACTTTTAGCGACGGTTAATTAAATGTTTAACGATTAACGTGATTGAAATTTTAACGACTATCTTGAACGACAAAATTTTTGAAAACTATAAGTTATAATTTAACAATGAGTGATATTGATCGAGGTATTTAGTGATAATTAGCGTAAACCTATAAATTTTTGGGCTTTGGCATGTATTTTTTATCGACGAATTATATTTTTCTTAACATTCGACATACTTTTAATGACAATGAGGTTTTCTTTAGTAGTGTATACCTAATAGTGACGTTTTGTCAAATGAGATAGCGTAACAAGCCGTTAATAATTTTTCTAGCGCATAATTTGTCATAAATATTCTATCATTGGACCATTTTGGATAAGAAGAATTAGCGACAAATGAAGGGGGTGGGGTTTTCTTTTCTTTGTCTAACTAGGGTTTCATATCATATATATGTATAACCTTCTCTGGCAGCCGCCCAGCTCCCATTCAAGCTGTCGTATACACTAACAAGAGAGAGAGTGTGCTATTTGTAAAGTTACACTTGTGAGTTTAAACAATATTCTTAAAAATGAGAACTCAGAGACAACCTCCATTGGCAAAAACAATTTATTGCCAAACTCCCAAAACCATGGGACGAGTTAGCGAAAAAAGAATTTGTTAAACTCCTAAATGACGTAATGCTTTGTGAGTCTTTAGGAGGAAGAATAATAGTTGTAGAAGAAGTTTTAAATAACTATTGTACTAAAAGACATGTAATAAAAGATATGAAAAAAGCTCATATGAGTTACGACTATTGTTATGAAGTTGATAACATGGTAAACAACTATGGATGCGAGAAAAAGCCAAATTTTACGAAGAGAAAATTTGAGAAGAAAATGTTTGGAAAAGAAAAAAGATATGTGAAGAAATGGAAAAAAAATTCGAAAAGAAAATTTAATCCATCAAGAGAAAAACCAAAACCATGAGGAAGATATAGTACGAAAAATCTAATATTCCGTATAAAAAACTTTCATGTCCAAAAGAAAAATTACCAGAAGAATGTGATTGTTGCTGGTTATGTGACGAAAAATAACATTATGCAAATAAATGTCCAAGTAGGAAGAGAAAACAAAATATAAGATCTTTCTTATTCGCTGAAGAAAGATACGAGCCAACATGGGGATACGAATTAGATTCTGAAGATGAAACAGAAGAGCTTATGTCAGAGTACGACTATGAGTCTGATGATGAAATAACATCAGATGACGAAGAAAGTTTAAACAAAACTACAAAAGGCATAAGCACGATCTTCATGATGTCAGAAACCCACGACCATGAAGAAGAGATGATTCCCTTATCTAATAATATAATTAGCCTAAGTGAATCAATTGAGGAAAAAATTTCTGGTTCTACTATAAACCATTAGGAGATGCCTACAATCAAGGATGGAGAAATATACAAAAACTCCATATTCAGGTTCAGAAGTAAGATGATTGTAGAGATTTCCGAAGGGAAAACCTCTGTAGATAAGGTAAAACAATACCTTAGAGAAGGATATCACTATGTCTATATTGGCATGATATAAGTTAGTCTTTGTCCATTATTCATAAATGGCAGTAATATGTTGTTTAACAGACAATCAGTGGAAAATTTTTGAAAGCCCTAATAAGAAGAATCCAAAGTAACTTGTATAACAGACCAGTTTGGTTTAAAACTACACCAAACTACTTCATGTCCTTGAAAGATTCTTATCTTAATAAAGCATTAGGATTGAGGATTAAGACTCAAGGCGTGATCGAATTACAAGAAGTATGCAAAAGCATTGAAGTACAATATCGCCTAGTCCCACAAATCCATTAACTAAAATGCTAAACAGTAGAGTAGAACTATTTGAACAAACAAGTAGTAATGTCCGAGAAATAAAAGTACGGAAGATAAATCCAAAGCAACTATCATGGCCTAAAAAATGGGTGATAGGAGAAGGATTAACTAGTAAACAACTAGAACATGTGCAGATTAGGGAAAATAAAGGTGTTGTCATCCTCGAAGAACCAAGGAGACATTCTGTCTCTTTTACACCTTCCATATCTACAAATCCAAAGAGGCAAAGGAAAGGAAAAAGTGGTAGAAGAATCTACCAAAGACGAAGAAAATCTTTATCTAGGATATTAATCTGCTTCTTTTGAATCCATTTGGACTTATGGGATAGTAACTGGCCCATTGGCCATGCGAAAGCTATGAATCCTATCAATGATCAATAATCTCTACTAATCATAGTTGCTTCAAGTCATTGGGTTGACTTTGTTTCATTATACTTATACCAATGTTTCTATACTCGTCATTTCTTTCAATTGTTATAAAATTGTATTGTGAATATCGAAAGCCAATAATTATCATTTTGTTAAAGATTTTGTGTTTCGATCGCCTTGTTGTGATTCTTGTTATTATTTGTTTCCCAAATGCTTGATTGAGATACTTGTTTGTTGCGGTCAATATTAGATGTTTTGTTATATAATCATCACTGTTTCTTTGTGATTGATGCTTGTTTAAGGTGTTCCAAATTGGTAACATATGTTATAATTGCTATTCATGCCTGATCATATTATTTGAATTTTATTATATTTTGCTCTCAACTAATTTGGAAATTGATAACACGTTATGTATGGGTATAATTATCTAATATTAGGATATGCATAGTCTTACTTACTCGACCATGAGAATAAGTAGGTTCCTAAGCCTCAGATAATCAGTGATTGTGAGTAGGCTTCGAGAACTTGGATTAGCTTTGGATAATCTATTTGATGATTCGGTATAAGATTGAGATTTTGGCTGAACACATGATAATAGCCGCATGTTACTTGCCTTTAGGACTGAAAGATTTTAAACGTTTAACCGAAACATACATATGATCGAAGGATAAGATTATAAGATTTCTGTAAATAATGTGATTGTGATTCATAAGTGATGTGATAACTTAGAGCCTTAAACTCTAGTGAAAGTGCAAGACATGCGAGTGCAGAATCATATTTTGCGCTATGTTAAGGTAACACATCTCTCCATGATGAATTCGGTAACAATTTGGACTTGTATGATTAAGACATTAGAGTGTGCAACGAAATCGTGATGGTTACAAATTTTTTTTGACTTTCTGTGAGGTTTAAGTGTTTATAGGAATTGGCTATCCTCTCCATGTTAGCTTTGGAGAGTGCAAGTTATGTGTGACCATAGCGTAGTATTGTAGTGCACCTTGAGCTCGAAGTTAAGCTCGCTATTATTAAGTGGATTATACAAGAGTATAATTTGCTATATTATCTATATAACACAATTGAGGCAGATTGGATTAAAGATTGATTTAATTCATTTTATATGCATTGAATTTAGGATGGTGTAAATTTACTTCAATGAGTTTCATATTAGCTAAGTCCTTATTCGTGATGTTCTGGAACGATTAGAGTGCATGTGATAACTTGACAGGTTTGAGTTTAGCATTACGATTTAGAATTTAATCATTGCGTTTGAGTATTCGTGGGGATGAATTTGGGTCCGAAGGTTAGATGTAGCTCAGCTATCATGTGATAGTTATCGGAGTGACGAAAACGAAAGTGTAGTGCCTAGATGTTATAAGTGATAGGAAACCTGAGATCAAATTTCGAGGATGAATTTTTTTAAGGTGGGGAGAATATAATATCCTGCACTTTTTGGGCGATTTTCAAATAATTACCGATGACTCGAAAAATAAGCGAGCGATAATTTTGAGTAATGCTTGGGTAGTTGTAGAATATTGGAGCTTAAAACAATTTTGGGGCAAAAATGTAAATTTTAAAACTTTGGGGGTCATTTTATAATTTTGGATAACTTTGGGGGCCAAATTGAAAATTTTGAAAGCTAGGCATTAGGCGCCAAATTTTGGGACAATGGGGCATAATATGATGCCACCGCCTACTTGCTTATGTGATGACTAATAACATTATAATATAAATTAATGAATTAGTTAGATGTTTAAGAAATTAAATGAAAAAAAAGAAAAAGAAAGAAAAGAAAGAAACAAAATTAGAAAATAAAAGAAAGAAGAAACAATGCTCGGCCAAAGAAAACAGAGCAGGGGAAAGAAAAAAAAACCGAGAAGAAAAGGGGGGTTCAGGCAGGAAAACTAGGGGGGAAAGAGAGATTGAAGAAGAAAACTCAATGGGTAATCCTTCCCTTTCATTTTAAGTGTGATTTTAGTTTGTGTGCGTGTGTTTTAGACACTGTGTGCGTGTGTGTTCATTGTGTGTGTGTGTGTGTGTGTGTGTGTTTCGGTATGTGACCTTCGGCAGTGGTGAGGAGGAAGATGAAAAGTGTGTGCAAAAGGTGTAATAGTGTGTTCGGTATGTGACCTTCCGATGTTTTGGTGATTTAAGTGTGAGAGGGTTTTTTTTGGTAATTTTACACATAAGGGGCATTTTGGTAATTTTATTTACCCGGTGAGGGGGTCATTCTAGGAGTATGCGTGAATCAGTATTGAATTCACAATATCGTAGTCTATACTGTATACTAATAATTGGATTGTTCCGTTTAGATTAAAGCAATAGACTTTCCGGTTAGACTAGCTTAGCGTTAGATCCTAGTAATGATTTATATCTGAACCCCTGGTAAGGACTTCTGTCCGAACCCTAATTCCTATAACTGGCGTTCGTAAGTATTCTTTCAATTTACTTATAGTTATCGTCAAACAATGAGATATGCATTTGATATCAGAATGTTATTGCCAAGCAAACCCTAATATTGAACCTGAATAGGTCGTTTGGAAATCTTATCCATGCTCACCTTGTATCACATGCTGAGCAAATTCAATAATTGTTTATATTCGTTCTTCTAAATTGTTGTGCCTAAATCTGATAACTGTTCGTATTTGTTCCTGCTATTTGTTTGTGGTTATCTTGTGACGAATCATATCAGCATGCCTAATTGTCATCGAAACCTGTACTGATTTTGACTATTTGAATTCATGTTAATGCTCATTGTTATTTTTGTCTTTTGTGTTGATCTGGGGGTCTGTTTTGTGGGAGGCGTTATAAGCTGGTTCGTTTCTGCCTATATCGCAGGCCAGTACCTAAATGGACCAGTATCGTACATCATGCATGTCTACACCATATTGTGCATTGCCTATTGCATATTCTGCATTGCCTGAATGGCATCGCGTCTGCTCAGGTCACTTTCTTCTAAATTTGTGCACATTGTATTTTACAATGATGGTTTTGGAAATGATTGATAATGACTCTCTCAAACGCTGGCTGAAACCCTGTGCCAGATTGCCTTTGAACTTGTGTTAAAATCCTTTGGAAAACCATCATTGTATTTTGGATATGATGGCTTTGAAAATGATCTTTTAGTGATCGTTTTGGAACCTGTTGTGATTGTTAATGTTTATTTTGGTATCTATTTATGATTGATTTGATCATTTTGGAAATCATTAAACTATATAGATCGTTTGAAATATTTTGAAAATTATCGTCGGATCGATTCTTTTGAATCGTTTTGTAATTGTTCAGTTAATGTACAACCTTACCGAGCTCTCAAAATCTCACCCTTCGTTTGACTCCCTTCTGCAGATAAGTAGCTTTAGTACGCTCAGGAATGAGTTTAGAGTCTGTGTGAAATTTCGGTGAGCTCACCACTACTGTGCAGTAAGACCCCTACGCGGATCGCTACTGTTAACTCGTACTATAGGAATTCGAGTTTGTAAAGAGCCTAAGTTTGATAGTTTAGTTTTAAGCAGTTTGTAATCTTGCATTTTTTTGAAAAATTTGAGTTGATGTCGAATTAGATGCTTTGAAGTATGTGTTAGTAAACATGATTTGGCAGGTTTGATGTGAGGTGATAGGTTAATGTTCCGGATGTTACACAGCTGGTGATGGTGCTGTGGTTGTGTGGTGTGTGCAAGTGAGGAGAGGGAAAGAGGGGCGCTGCCTGGTGGGCAGCCGTTATGGTGGTGCTGTGCGGGTGTTTGTATGGCATTTAGGAGGGTGTAGACATGGAAAAGGGAGTGGAAAACAAAGGAAGAAAGGCTGCCGTGGGTAGCCATGGTGGTAGTGGGGCGTGATTGGGTATAGAGAGAAAGAGAGACATAAGAAATTAGGGTTTGCGAGTGGCGGCGGTGGTGCAGCTGGAATGAGGGTGGCGGCGCGGCTGCCATGAGGGTGGTGGCCATGGGGCAACAGTGGCAGTGGCCACCATGAGGTGGTGGCAGTGGCCACCGTGAGGTGGTGGCATTGTGTGATGTGGAGGGAGGGAGGGTGGGAGAAAGAGAGAGAGAGAGAGAGAGAGAGAGAGAGGAAAAATTAGGATTAGAGTTACGATTTCTTAGGGAATAAGAAGGTGAGTAGTGTCGAAAAGCGCCCCAAAAGGGTGGGGTTTTACCTAGCAGTCCCTGTTAGGATTTTTAAGAGATACTTAGAGGCTGATTTAGGCAAAGTGCAAAATTGAAACCCCACTTATATTTACGAAACCTACATCATGAAAATTTTGGGATTTTCCTGGGCATGCGAAGGGCTTTAAATGGTTTCATTTTGAAAAAGATCTTTTGAATTATTTGACATGGCAAATGAATGTATTTTTAGCAAAAGTTTTACAGTAACCTTATCTTACTGAGAGACTTGAGTGTCTGAAATTTCGCAACATTTTGGTGCCGATTGCTATGCTTTTGAAATATGGCCTGTAGCGCTCAATTAAAGAAGTAGATTAGGATTTTGAGCGGAAAATCTTTTGAGGGACCTTTTTGTCCAAAAAATCCACCTAGTCGTTTAAAAAGATGTTATGGGTTACTTTTGGGTGTGTAACGATACGCTAGGCATCGGGAGTATTTTGGTAATTTTGGTAATTTTGCTTACTTGGGAGAGAATTTAGCAGTCAGGTATGATTGAGCGTCAAGAGTTAAGACCCATGCAATTTATCATTGAGGTTTCAATAGACAAGAGCCAGCACTGGCATTCTAGCAAGTACAAGGACCGGTTATCGAGTCAGGTAAGTACTCCTGCCATGTTCCTCCATATATACCCTACTTTCTAAGTAAATGTATACATGACTTTACCAAATGAAAGCTTAAAAGTCTTTGTATTGTTACTGCTTTTGTGTTAACTTGTTTGACGAGAAACTGAATTAAAAGTGCCATGGGATGTTTCTGTTCGTAGTTGTTTTAAAATTGGTTTACGTGGAATGAGACAGAAATTTTGGCTTAGTTGATGTGCCCCATATCCAACGGGAGGGCCTGGGTCAACAAGGCTTGTACGTTGACGTAGTGCGCATTACTCTTGAAAGTGGTCACCACTGCTTCCATGAAATATTTATTCCGGGTGGAAGAGGGATTTCAGGCCCTAGTCAGTGGGGCTTGTACGCTAATCGTAGAGAACCCAACATTTCACATGCTTTGATTATATATTTAAGTATGATTAGATGCATCGCTTAATGTGAAAGTGCTCATGATGAACTATGCATGAGATTTTGTTTGAATGTACGTTTACATGTTAAACACCTTGAATTGAGTAAATCGTCTAAGAAGGTGAATGAAGTGCTAGAAATGAAAAAGAGTAGGTATGAACACTAATGCAACTGTATTTGATGTTTCAAAACTTTAAATGATCACTTGGAATGACCAAAAATATTTTTATAAGAGTTGGAAACAAAAATGATGAAAACTCTAGCCGGTAGTAACCGGTTGACCGCACTGCATGCGAATTGTTTGTGCTTTTTGCACAGAATTGTGCCACCTCATGCTACCTATCATCGTCGTGCTTGTGACGTGTCAACGTACAAGCGCGACACGTCAGCATACAAGCGCGACACATCGTGCTTTGAGCCTCATCCTGATTTGAGCATTTTCGTGCTTGCTATGTCGCACAACCTTTGCTTGCCACCTCGTGCTTAGAGCCTCGTCGTGCTTGACTTATCCACCTCTTCATCTCCACTTGACACCTCCTACTTGCTTCTAATTTCAGTTAAAAATACCTAATTGACGTGCTTAAATCCTCTTACCACGTCCTTTTTAAGAAAATTGCATGAAAATCAGCCAAAAACCTTACAAAATCTAGAATTAAGTCTTGTTCTTGAAGGGAAACCTCAGGCAATTGATTTGAAAACTTTGTGGAAGCTTCAAACATTGTTTTGAATGTGTTTTGAGGAGTCTTTCGAAGGTGTTTCAATTTTGAAAAAATGGTTCTTTCATCTCTTCTCTATGGTAAGATAGTTAAAGATGATAAATGGATTTTTAAGGCATGAATATGGGTACATGTTTTGTTAGGGTAATTCTTTAGTATGAATTCTTTGTGAAAATTTGGAATACTTGTTAGAGACTTGTTAATAAGTGAACTTAAACATGTTTAATATATTGGAGATTATGAAAGACATGAAATATGTTATGATACTTGTGAATTATGGAATTATGTTAAACTAGACATGGTTAGAATATGTTTATTAAGTTCTACAATTGAAGCTTATTTGCTGAATATAAATGATTATATTACTTGTTCAAGATGTTATGAAGATGATGTTACATGATGAAAGTGACTAAAAAACTAATAGCTAAGTTTTATGGTGCACGTAAATGAAGATTACAACAACTACATGTATGAAATGATTTGTTTGCTTGCACATGAGCATGCTACATCCTTTTATTGTAAGGGATGATTGATATATTGTTGATGATTATTATGTTATCCCTTTCAAATGATTGGGGGTTGATGTTATTGTGTTTGAGTAGCAATGCACCGTTTGAGCCGAACAATTGTAACTCTGACTGCTACCCAAGGCGGTATCGGTGTTCATTTGCTTTCTCTTACTTTGACTTTGCCGAGGCAAAGGTTGTGAACTTACATCCCAGGCGTGGTGACATAAGGGTGGACTATTGATGGGGCTGAATTCGGGAATTGTAGACACTTGTAATGCTCAATTAAGTGTGAACATTTGATATGTGTAACTTGCACATGTAGTGAAAGCTACATGTGATTGAATTGCAATAACATACATAATCAATATTCTTGAGTTGAAAGTTACATCAAATGTCTTCTATTATCTTATTGAGATAGTGGTCTAACGGATTTTACGCATAATATTTTAGATCAAGGAGCCGGACCCTCAAAAGGCAAGGAAAACGTGTGAGGCATGGTGAGAAGACAGGCAAGGGGACACTTGTACATTTGTAAACTAAGTTGTACTTCAAATGGAACAGTATGTCAACTCTGAGATCTGGTAGAGAGCTTGCTAGATGTATTTTGTAAAAGTAAACTCTTTAATGTTGTCTGATATGGTTTAATTACCAAGTGAGTTAGAGTGAGTTGTATTATCAGAATGATGTAATTAGTCGATGTGTCATAAACTTCAGTTGGGTTGAGATTACCCTAAGTTAGGGCGTTACAATTATGGGATCAGAGCGTAGTTAAAGGCTGGGATAAGATCTTTAGGCCTTGTGTGGTCAGTGATTATTGAATATTGCATACTATGTGGGGGTACTTATACAAAACAAGAGTGTGGAGCGAGAAATCAAGGAAACAATAAAGAAATGGCTGATGAAGGAATTCAAAGAACAAATAATCCCGAGTTTAAAGCTGAAGGTCAGGGTGGGCACAACCAACATGTATATGTAGAAGAGCACTCTACTGGAAATAACAATCATGTGATTAATATTGGATTATTAGAGGCTTGTCAGATGCTCAAGCTATAGATGAAATGAGACAAATGGGTAGAAATCCTACAGTAAAAACAAAAGTGCAAGAAGTAGTGAATGAAGGTAATGTTAGAGGTGCTCAACAAGTTGAGCAACCCCAGGAGAAGTTGAATACTGCTCAGGTGTTGGGTGATGGGGGTATTACCCTTGATAAGTTTATTAAACTGATAAAGAACCTATTATTTGGGAAGCCCAATCCAACGATAGCTGAGGAATGGTTGGCTAGAGTGGAAAAAATTCTTGATACTGCTAGGATTTCGAATTCTCAGATATAAGTGTATATTAACTTTATCCTAGAGGCTAGCGTAGAAAGATGGTGGAAATTGTTGTCCATGAAGTTGAAGCGGGAAAGAGTCCTATCGACTTGGGAAAACTTTAAAGGGGAGTTCACTAATAAGTATGTTCCAGCGGTGATCCAAGAGAAGAGAGAAGCAAATTTATAAATTTTGAATAGCGAAATATGTGGGTATCAATTTATGAATCACAATTAATTGATTTAGCCAGATTTTGCCCATATCTGGCAGATACAGAAGAAGAAAAGTAAGAAAATTTGTTTTAAGGTCTAAATAAGGATCTTCGGGATAAGGTGATCCCTTTGAAGTTACAACTTATATGACAGTTGTTGATAGAGCATTGGCTATTGAGAATGATTTGGAAGAGCAAAAGAATGTTGATACATAACCATTTAGAGCACCATCATAAGGTGGACATGAAAACTGCAACAGTGGGAATGTGAACCCTGGTGCAAAGGGTTAAGGAAATAATTGGCAGAGGAATTTAAAAGAGCATTACAAGGAAGAAATCGTAACTTTCATGGAATATCGTGGTTCAAGGGTTCAAAATCTATTCGGGTCAGGGAGGAGGTCGAGGTAATCAAATGAGTGGTTACACTGGTAGTCAAGCCAGTTTTGCAGCATCATCCCCAGGTGACTACAATAAAAGGATACATCAGACTGAGATGTCACGAAACCATAAAAGCAAACAAGAATTCGAGAGCGATATGGGTGGGACATACAGAGAATGAATATCGCAAAAAGATGAGTTTGTGTATTAGGTGTGCTCAACCTGGACATATTAAAAGATTTTGCCCTTATTCTAGAAATCAAATTGTGCCTCGAGATAATCAAGGTAGAGGGAATTAGCAAGGGACTGTTGAGAAACCAAAAGTGCAAGGACGAGCATATGCATTAGAGTCCCGAGAGGTTCAAGATACTAGCGGAGCCATTGAAGGTACACTCACTATTTTTCAATGTGGTTCTAGAGTACTATTTGATCCAGGTTCTACCCATTTGTTCATTTCATGATACATGGTGCCCATGTTACCTCAAGAACCTGAGTTGCTACCAGATGTGTTGGAAATTAGTACTCCTCTAGGAGAAAGTACTCTAGTTAGTTTGATATATAAATCTTGTGCAATGATTATGGGTTTAATATATTGTTGGGGATGGATTGGTTGTCTTCTAATCGAGTATCACTAGATTGTTTTCATAAGATTTTGACTTTTACTACATTTGATGGAGAATTATGTAAGTTCCAAGGTAGAAAGGATAAAGATATGAAATTATTTCAGCTATTCGAGCAGAGAAGTTACTCTCTAAAGGTTGTATGGGATATTTAGCTTTTATGGTAGATAAGCAGAAAGAAAAGGTTAATATAGAAGATGTACCTGTATTAAATGAGTTTGTAAAAAGTGTTCCTGGAGAACGTAACAACATTGCCAGTTAAGCGGGAAATGAAATTTGTGATAGAATTGTTGCCTGGAACAACCCCAAATTTAAAAGCACGTTATAAGATGGCTCCGGCTGAATTAAGGGAGTTGAAGTTGTGGTTACAAAAATTAGTGGATAAGGGGTTTATCCAACCAAGTGTATGACCGTTGGGATGTAACGTCCCAAAAATCCGGAGCTCCATCGCCGCAAACTCTCGGAATGTTAACCTACCACATCACATCAAACCTATCAAATCCTGTTTACTAACAAACTTTTAAGCATCTAACTAAACATCAACTCAAATTCTTCAAAATACAATATTTACAAAATTGCTTAAACTATTAAAACTTAGGTTCTTTACAAACTCGAGTTCTTATAGAACGAGCTGACAGTGCCGACCCACGTAGGGGTCTTACTACACAGTAGTGATGGGCTCACCGAAATCTCACGCAGACTCTAAACCCATTCCTGAGCATGCTACAGCTGATCATTACCTGTAGAAGGGAGTCAATTGAAGGGTGAGCTTTTGAGAGCTCAGTAAGGTCGTACATAATCAACCGAATGAATTACAAAAATAAGGGGAGTTTTAGTTATGCACTTTGCTTAAATTTGTTCATAAATGACCTTTAAAGATAGCTTAGTAAACTGTTATAATAGTAGAGCGCTACGAGACTAACATCGCTAAAAATATCAAACGACATTAAAAACTCTTGAAGTTTTAGAAAACACACTATCTTAGCTACATAAGATTACTGTAAAAGTTTTAGAAGTAATTAACTTAAATTGCAATTTTAAATACACTAAAACCCTTTGTTCCAATAAAATCATTTAGCATGCTTCGCAAATTCAGAACCTAGAAAATTCTAGATTGCAAGCCTTGCAAAAATAATAGGAGTTACTCTTTTAGACTTTGTCCAAATAAAATTCTAAACATGTCTTAAAAATTTGAGAAAGCAATTGCTGGAATATAATTCTTTTAGCGACACTTTGAAGTTCAAAGTTTGAACTTTCAGAAATCCCTATCTTTCTACGCAACACCTTCTTCTTCACCAAAATCCAGCAATCGACCCCTTCCAAAACACACACTTCACACATCTCTCAACCCTATTCACTCCCACACATTAACACACAGTTAAACATATTTATACACACTATTACGCTTATACACACACAACACAACACAACACATATCCCACACCCAAACACCTATATACCTAGTGATTCCACACCCACTGCCGTGAGGCAGTGGGTCTTCTTTCTCTTGTTTAACACACACACAAGCACATTAAACATGCACACACATAATCACACTCAAAACCCACAAACTCACCACCTTAACTTAAGCAACACATGTTAAATTCTTAGCATTTCTAACAAAGCCAAGCAAGAATCAAGGCGCAACGAAGTGTGTATTATTGTGTGTGTTTTATAGATTACACAGCCTATACCAAACTCTACACAGTTGTTGGTTTGCTGATTAAAAATGATGTAGCATGACCATGCATATGTTGGTTTTGTTAGTGTATATGTGGCTGTCTAGTTTGAAACTTATGAATGAATTTGGTGCTTTAGTGGCCAGTTGAAAGCAAAATGAAATGTGGGCATTAGAAGACAACAAGTTGGTTCAATTGAAAAGCTAGAGCCCATCCAAAGACATTATCTAGCTGCTGAAATTTAGCTTAAGTGCTACCCATCTTAATAGTCCACACATGAAACCCAAAATTTGTACACACTAAATCACATACGCCCACACACTCTGCTTCATTATAAATCACATTTTCAAACCTTGAAGCTTGAATAATAGGCAAATTTTTGTTAAATTCTTTGAAGCCCACATGCTGATAACTAATTATACGCAACAGTTCAAGACTCTTCATGATATCACAGAACCCTAATTTACTACCTGAAATCAGCCACCTCTAATTCACAATTAGAAATCCCAGCTTCATGTAATGTTGAAAAATGATTTGAATTCAATCCAAAAATCTATAGCAGAATCAAATGTTACCTCAACGATAAGATCCAACTCTTCATAAAGATTCGTCAAGGTCGTGCTCCATTCTTCCTCTTCTTTGTTGTAATTCTCCCTCTCTTTCATGACTATTTTGTCCTTCTCTCTCTCTCTCTCTCTCTCTCTCTTTCACTAAGCTGTAACCGAATGGGGTATAATTCAAATTTCTCCATGTACTCTTGATTTCCCTCCCATGTTCCCTCTCTTCAATTTTTGCTTCCAAAAACAAAGAGTTGACTAGCGCATTCTAATTAATTTTTTTTAACTTTCCCCTTTAACTATCATAATTTGCCTATTTTTTCCTGCTTCAAAATTGTCGCTAAAGGTTTCCAAAAATGTCACTCATGCTAATCCTTATTAAATGATCCAATTAATATCACTTATAATACCTATAGTTAAATTTCAACTCATGGTTCCTAAAAATTTATCGTTAATGGTTGTCAATAAAATATTGTTCATGCAAATAGACGCTACATATTACATACAAAATTTGTCACTAAACAAAGTAAATTAATCAACTAAAAATATCAAGGTTTGGGATATTACAGGTTGAGGTAATCAGAATCATAGGGTCAATAGTTTGGTAGTCCATCTCACAGATAAGCATAAGGATGTGCACATTGTTGAATGGAATGACATTTTCCTTTATGGTATGCACAAATTGTCTGAACATTATATCCTTCGGGTGTATGACTACCAGTGTGGGAGTAAAGGGCAACATGGAGATGATTCCCCTTCCTAGAAATTGTTCAAACACCTTAGGCAAGGGGGAATTCGATGGAGTAATTTGTCGTGGTTCAGCCATGGGTTGCCTTGACATGACTGGCTGTGTTTGGACATCGTTAACGTTATTGGTACTGGCAAGTTTTGGCTGGGTAGTGGAATTCCTCGTACCGGGTTGGTGACCTCCGGGTTTGTTCTCACGTAATATGGTTCCTTTGATGATAGCGTCTTCAATATGTACCAAGGATCCCATCAAAGCTTTAAAAGATGTCTGATGGTGCCAAAAGATGTACTCATGATACACCAGTGGTTAACCATTTGGGCAACTTTATTCCTCCATCTCATTATAAACGCTACACAGATTCTCTTTACCTTTGTTTAGTGTTCCTTGAACCTCTTCTGGTGATATCCAAATTTGCATTATATTGGTACTGGTTTCGGTTGACTCCATAAGAAGCCAACACTTGCATGTACATCGTAACATGAATCCGAGGATCAAATGTACAAATTCAAACTTATCCATGTCAGGCATCTTGAACTTGGGTGACAGCCGGTCTTCGGGGTTCAAGGTGAGGGAACTAAGGTCTAGGGGGTCATATGCCCTTCTTATCCTGGCGACCTGGGACTCAAGCGTGGCCAACTGTTCTTTCCATTCCAGGGTGGCGGCTTTTACTTCATCATGCTCTGGCTCATATTGTAAAAAAATTCAGCTTTCTTTCTTTCCTCCTTCCTTTCCACCTTAGGCTCTCCTTCCTGGTCTTCTCTATCTTTCTTCATGAGGAATTCTATATTTGAGAAGATCTTTGCTTGTTGAGGTGCTAATGTTGGGAAGTTGGTCCGGAAATCTCTCTGTAAGTAACTAAGGATGCAGACCAAATCACCGACCCTAGGGAATTCTTTAGCCATTGGAGTTCTTGTGAGTTTTTCAGACGAATCCTAATATCATAGTTTCTTACCCTTAAGTGTATAGAGACTAAAATACAAAAATTTAATCATGTAAGACACATATCAAACGAGTCGGTTTATTCAGAGAGATTGAATACTACTAAACGTTTGGTTATCCTTGCGAGTGAACCAGCTAGTTATTCTCCGAGGTGTCTTGGGATTCAAAGAGGGTCTGGAAAAATGGCGTACTGATTATCCGTTCGGTTAACCATGGGGGCTAACCATCGGGTTACTCAGCTGGGTAATTTTAGGATCCTTGAAAAGTGTTGAAAAAAGGTGGAGTACTGACTAACTGTCCAGTTAGTGAGTGGTTTATTTTGTGGGATTCTGGAAAAGTATTTGAAAAAGTGGGGTACTGACTGACTGCCCGCTTATTCAGTGGGTAATTTTGGGATATTGGAAAAGTATTTAAAAAAAATTGGGGCAATGACTAACTGTTCGGTTATTTAGTTGGTTTGAGAAAAATGGGACACTGACTAACCGTCCGGTTAATTTTGTGGGTTAACCGTCTAGTTACTCAGTAGGATATTTATCACTAAAAAGATGGGGTGTAAATCGGCTCGTTTTGATATGCAAAAAGAACACCTACTAACTAACCGTGAGGTCAACCTGTTGGCAAAATGGGCATTGGTCAGAATCTCTTTTTCAGTGATCTTCCCTTTAGTGAGAATACTAGCCGCTTTATAGAATACTGGCCGATTTCTCAACCAAAATGCCATGAGCGTGCAAATAGTTTCTTTAAAGGATAGACCATAGAAACGGTCAGGGTGTGTGGTTTGCTTCTCAACTTCGGGTGTAAGGTTACTCCTTCGGTTTGACTTGTATTATATGCCTCTAATCCGTAACTTCTATAGTTAATAACGGATGACCAGTGGGACATGTATAGAAGTCATTTAATATACCAAGATATCAAGAGGCTACTAGGCATTGGAGGTGAGAGCACAGTCGAATTCGCCTCGATAACTAGGTAGTCTGAGAGTTTCAACTGTTGCCCTCGAGTTCGTGGGTTTGAGACCATCGTGCGTGTGTGTGAGTTACTTAAGGTTACCCCTTCTCTTTCCGTTTCAAATTAGGGTTCAAATTGAATTAAATTGGAGTGATGTTTATGGTATAAATATGGGGTAACCTGCCATGGGGTGTGAGTTTATGAGTTTTGTGTGTGCTGCGTGGGTGTTTGAGGGTGAAAGGGTAAGGAAAAGGGCATCTGTGGAGGCTACTAAGGGAAGGGGAGTGATATGTGAGAAGTGTGTGCTGTGAATATGTTTTGTGTGTGCATGGGTGAGGCACACTGCTTCTACGGGAGCAGTGCTACTGTGTTTATGTGTAAGTTGGTTGTGGAAAAGGTGGAAGGAAAGGGTGTTGGGTGATGGTGTATGGGTGGTGAAAAAGGAGGGGGGTGTTAGTGTGTGAAATTGTGTAGAGTGTTGTGTGTGTGCGTGAAAACAAAGGGGAAGGGAGACGGGGGTGCAAAAAATATATCGAATTCACCAAAAAAAAAAATCTTTGTAAAATAATATACAAAAACAGAATAAACTTAAAAAACATACAAAAGGTATTATTAAGTTTCACGAGAGCCATTAAAGACTCTTTACAAGTACAACAAAAAAAAATATGCGGATACAAATTAGATATTCAAGTGTTTACAAATGAAAGTATTAAATCACTACTCAATGAGGCCCCGAAGATTGGTAGTGCTTAATATTCAAGTGTTTACAAACACACATTCGAATAAAATTTCAATATCTCAAGTTCTCAACACAATTTCACATAGTTAAATAACTGTACATTTCAAGTTCAAGATCAATCTCCCAAGCTCAAGCTCCACATCCCAATCTCAACACAACATCAAATTCTAACAAAACAGTACATTTTTAACCTCCCAATTTTAAAATTAAATAGCCAAATAAGCTCAAGCTCAACATCACATTCCAACACAATTATAAACTATTTATGCACCAAATTATGAATTAGAAATAAATTAGCCAATGAAGAATTAGCAAAGCAAATTAACCAAATAATTAAGTTGTTCCAACTTCCACCAAATCACCAATAATTTCTGCAATACAATCAAGGCACACTTTTCCAACAAAGCTAAATAATCACCAATTAAGAATTGGCAAGCAAATTAACCAAACATGTTTTTTGAATTTCTATATAATCAATTACTAAAATTAAACTAAAATTCAAGAAATTAAAGAAGCATAGAAAAGCTTACCTCACAGCAGAGAGCAAAGAAGCAGAGTCCTCAAGGCTCAGTCCTCAGTCGCTGGTCGGTAAATCCTCCTCGTCGCGGCGTTGCCTGCACAGCCGTCAGTCGTCGTCCATCAGCCGCACAGCTCAAAAAATGTTCCATATTTGAACGTCCGTTCGTCGGTCCAGCCGTCTGTCGCCCGTTGGTCGTTACCGTCATCGGTGTCTTAGTGCTCGATGAGGTCATCTCCGTCCAGATCTGGTCAAAGCTCATGCTCAGCCAGTGGCCATCACTGGCGTCATGGGCTCACGACTGACGAGTCACGGGGCAGTTGGTCACGGACTCACGGCCGTCTGGTCTGGCCGTCGCCTGTCTGAGAGAGAGAGAGAGAGAGAGAGAGAGAGTCGGGGACAGGGTCTCAGGGGATAGAGAGAGAACTGAGAGGTGGGGACTGGGGTGCAATTCCCGAAAAAAAATCAAAAATTCAAGGGGTGCACTAGCCCCCCTAGTTCACACGTGGTTCCACCCCTGCACACACACACACACGCGCGCGCGCACACACACACACACTGCCACACGGTTGCACACACACACACACACTGCCACACGGTTGCGCGCGCACACACACACACACACACACTGTAACGACCCAAAAATTCTGAGCTCCAACGTCCGAAACTCCCAGAGCGTTAGCCTACCAAACCACATCACATCCTGCTTAATGACGAAAATAATCTCACCTTAAATGCAACTTCCAACTCATACCAGAGCATCTAAATATACATTAACTCTATTCCTCCAAAATACACAGTCATAAAAATCTCAAACTTAAAGCTGCATAAACTTAAACTTAGGTTCAATACACAACTACTTAAAATAGTGGTGGGCACTCCAGAATCTCACTCAAGCTCCAAACCCATTCGCAAGCAATATATATGTGATCAGTACCTGCAAAAGGGAATCAAATAAATGTGAGCTTTTGAGAGCTCATATGGTCGTACAATGAACAAACAAATGAATTACAAAAGGATTCAAGATTCAATTCGATGACAATTTTCCAAATACTTTAAAAATGAGTATAGATAGTTCAAAGACAATATGGGTCACATTTCAAACAATCACACATAACATGATAATAATATGGGGAAAAGTCTCAACTCAATCCCCTTCGATCTCATATCTAAATAATAATTTTCAATCGTTGTCAAAAAAAATTATTTTAAAATACAATGTAAACATATTCACGAGATATTGACCATGAGCAGAGGCAAAACCACACAGACAATGCACAACAGAGTACATATGCATAATGTACAATACCTAGTCCATAAATGTACTAGCCTGCGTTCTACGCTTTGAACAAACCATCCTTATAACGCCTCCCACAGAATAGACCTACATGTCAATATACTGAAAAACAATAATCATTGAATCAACAAATAATCCAAAGCTCGACATGCAATAAGAAATGAGTATCAACATGAATTCAAATAACTGATTAAGGCTAGATATGAGGTTTTTGAATGGCGAATAAACATGCTAAATTCAATTCATCACTCAAAGTTCAAGAATAGCCACCAACAAATCGAAAGAACAAATATGAACAAATCAATGAATGTGAGGTTTGGATAGAAATCCTAACCTCAAGGTTCAGATATAAATCCTTACCAGGATCCGAAGCTAAGCTATCCTAACCGAAAAATCTTTAGTGTTAACCTTAAAGGAATAATCAAATAATCAGAATACAACCAATGCTATGATCCTATAACACAATACCAACTTACTTCTATTCCCATAATGACCCACTCACCAGGTATGTAACATTACCAAAATACCCCTCCCTCGCATGTAAAAATTATCAAAGCACCCCTTTCATGTCTAAATCACCAGAGCGTCCTTCCTACAAGTAAAATCACTAAAATATCCCTATAGTATGTGAATTTATCAAAAAGTACTTCTCATAGGAAAAATTATTAAAACACCCCTTTGGGTGAAAATTTACCAAAACACCCATTTGGGTGAAAATTTATCAAAACACCCCTGGTGCTATTGCACCATAAAGATCTCAACAAAAATATATATTTTAAAGCACTCTTTTACACACCCTGGAGTCATTTTCGGACTAAAATGTATTTTGAGAAATGTTTTGCTCGAAAATTCGTAACTGGTATCCGAGTCGAGCACTCAGAGGTCATTCTGCTAAAAATAGCTATCGACCATAAAATGACACGAAATTTTAGAAACGGAGACCTATCAATAATATAAGGTTCTCGTAAAATTTTCAAATAAAAATAACCTGATTTGCTATGCTAAATAAATCAAGAACCCCTTTTCATCGGTATACTAGTTTAGCATCCATCGCGGACACAGAAAATCCCCAAAAAAATTCAGTGTACGTCTCGTAAAAATAATGGGGGTCCTTTTTTTTTTTTTTGTACTTTATCCGATTCTGTTCCAAATCATTTTTTTAAATTCGCATAATAAACTGCCTAACCCTAGCCCCCTTTTAATGACAATTGCATGTTTTATTCGTGTTTATTCAAATTAAACTCACACACATTTCCGCCCTAAACACACACACCTCATCTCTACCTCACCACTGCCAAAACCATATGCGCGCGCGCACAGACACACAATTCCCCCACAAATTGCTACACACTAAAATACCTACCCTCACACTAATACACCCACAACACCAACATATACGCCTTAGATGTTCTCCTTCTCCTTTGTTTTCTATTTTGTTTTCGTATTTCTATTTTCTATTTTGATTTTATTTTCTTTAACTTTCCAAAGATTTGAATTACCCATTAATATATATTTTAAGTGATTAGTCACCAAATAAACAAGTAAGATGTGGCACTCCCTAAGACAATTTTCTCCACAAATATTACACATATCATGCCTAATTTTCATAATTGCAAAATAGCCCCCAAAGTTTTCATATTTCTAAAATGACCCCAAAGCTTTTTGAAAATACATTTTCACCCCAAAACCATTTTAACCTTCCATTCTCTACTAATTCCCGAGTATCGCTCAAAATTATTGCCTTTTTATTATTTGGACCAACATATAATTATTTTAGACATCACGAAAAAGTACGAGATATTACAGACAGCCATACGACTGTTCTTACTCCTTCACAACTCATACACACATGCACACAGTGTTTACACACATTGCACCCACACATTCACACAACACACCCCCTTGCACATTCGGTAGCCCTCCCTCCCCTCCCCCGATCCACACATGTACAACGCACAGTGGACATAGTTTTCTCACACACATATACACAAGCGTGCTGAATCTGCGCTCACTTTCCCACTCAAGAATTTCAGTCTTGCACACACCTGAAAAACACAAAAATTCAGGGAGTATAAATCGAAGGAAAAGGGGGTAGAATTTTACCGGTAACTTGCACTCCTTGTTGGATTTCGTACTTCGATCACCGAATTCTGTCACCGATTTTAGCCCTCTTTGCCTGGTTTCTCTCTCACGGATACGCCTATTTTCAGCTCTCTTTATGGTTGTTAATCTCCCATCTAAATCTTTGAAACCCCCAACCTTCAATTACTCCAACACATCCCAAAAAATTAGCCCTTTGCTCCTTTGATCAGAATTTTCTTCCATTTCCCCTCATTCTTTCTTCTTTCAGCTACTTAAATGTTCTTCCTCTTTCTTCTTTCTTCTTGACTTTCTAAAGTCAGAAGATTTATAATTATTTTTTCATAGTAATCCTCTTTTTGGTCATAAATTCCAAAAGTCACCCATTAATAATGATTATTTCTCTATCGCCCTTAACTTCAATATATTAGTATTTGACCACTTACTATAATTTTGGAGCTTTAGATGATTACAACTAAACATATGAATGAACAAGTGAAAAATAGTTTAATGGGAAAATGCGGGATAGTACACTATCTTCGGTGCGTTTAGAGGACCAGCCGCTTCAATGGTTTGTTGGCTCTGGCTTTCCTTGTACTTAGCGACCAGTCGCTTTTATGCGTTGTTGGCTCCGTCACTTAGATACAAATCCATGGTGTCCATCCCTGTACTCTTAAATCCTTGAAACAAATCTTTGTACTATGCTTTGTCATCAATTGAGTCAATCCGTTAGTATATCCATTATAAACTTTGGGGTATTTTAGTCAATACGACTGACATAAAGGCCACATGCATCTTATCTCTGTCTTTCTACTATCTTTCCCTTCTTTTCCATCGTCGCCGCCACCACCTCGACCCCACCACCACTCTACCGCCACCATTATTACCACCACAAAGCCAGCCACCGCTGTACTATTGCACCAACCAACACCATCAGCCCCTACCACCGACGCCACCACCACTCCACCACCACCACCACAAATAAACCCTCCACCATTCAACCCTCACTTTCGCCTTCCACCACCACACCACCAAATCTAGATCATGAAGTTGCTGAATCTCCCCCCCCCCACTTTCGTTGTCGTAACACCATAAGCACCACTTCTCCACTCCATGCCACTCCACTTCGCCATTGTCGTACTCCCTCTATCCATTTTTTTAATTATTTGCCTTTTATTTGTTTTCTAATTGGGTGTGTACGATGTTAGTGGCGGCAATTTGGTGGTGCGAGTCTTGGCAATGGAAAATTGGTGGTGCTAGTGGTAGCGGATTGATTTGGTGGTGTTGATGGTGACAGTTGGGAGGCAGAGAGGGGTGTTGGGTGTGTACGCAATGTGATGGGTGGTGGTGTTAGATGGTGATGGCAAGGTGGGTTTGTTGGGGGAAGGGGTGTGCGACATTTGCCATAACAACATGGTTTGCAGCAGAGAAGGGGCGTAACGTCATGGCATGTGTCATTTTTGCCTTAAAGGCATGAAATGGCCAATTTAGCTCTTAATTTAATAGGGATAACAAATGGTGGGACTAAAATAGTAGCGGGCTGGTGTAATAGGACAAGCTTCAAGGATATTGATATACATGGACTGAAATAAAAAAGAAAAAAGAAAAAAAAAGAGCAAAGTTGTGGAACCATGATTGTGGATGGAATAGGTTCACAAACAGGCAGAGTAACCAATGTGGAGTTCATTGAAGCCGAAGTTCCAGTTATATTGGATCCATATTGATTCTGAATTCCTAGGGTGGAATCCATGGACTCGCCTTGCTGAAGATTAAAATGATTCTAGTCTTCAGTATTACAAACAGGCACAGTCAGGCCAGTTGCGCTTTTGGCCCAAGTAGTGGGTTTATCCGAGAATGGGCTAGACAAATAGATGTTCAGTTCTATAGCAATAGGTCTAAAGAACACTTTAGCCCATTGCCTCCCGTTAACTTCGAAGTTTTTGCCTGCTTCTTTACCCACTTGATCCGAAAAGACCATTGAAAAAAGCAAGCGTGCCACGTCTAAGAAGCGACGCCACGTGGCTGTCACATGCTAAATAGCTGGACTCATGTTAGAGCAGGTGTCAAGCGTACAGGGGCCTGTGGACTCGAGGTCTCCACACCATCCTTCCCCGGAGAAGATACAGATTCCGACAATGACGTCATATTTTTCGGCGAATCATTTTGGACAGAGAAAAATTCATCTTCCTCCATTGATGTACCATGTGAAGTCAAGGGACTATCCGAAGCATGATAAGAGACCTATCGACCACCATTTCAACATTTTGTCGAGCTTGAGAGAGGGAATTGGGACATTCCTGATTAACGTGTCCAACCATTCCACATCGATAGAAGATGCGAAAAATATTCTCATAGGCAGCCCATACCCAAGTCCCATGTTCCCTTACTGTTGGTAAAAAAGCTTCGGCAACCAATGGTTCATGGAGTACAATTGAATAAGAACACGAAATTGGTCGCGCCAATTCTGGCGAATGAGTGACTAATCCACAGCTAAAACTTTACTAAAGAAACTACTAATTTGACCCGCAAGTTCATAATAAAACATCTCCGCCGAAATATTGTTGATTTGAACCCACATATCAACGGTAGAGAAGTCTATCCGGGATAAACACTGAAAGGGAACCCATCTGACTAAAACTAAGAGGGCACCATGCACATTCCAAGGCCCTTCAAACAATAGACATTACATATCTAATACATCTGAGAAGTGAAAAGCAAAGAGATCCCCAATTGCGAAGCACTTCCACTGACCCCTAATTTTCCAGAATTGATTGAAAATTCTTTGAACAAGAGACTTTGGGAAAACACGAGAATCGACAATTTTATCAATGAGAGTGTTGGCCCATCTCTTCGATTGAATTCGTAGAAGATCTGGGTCAATAGGAGCCAGATGACCACAACGCTCGATGGCCAGTTATTCGTCCATATTGGATGACTCAATACTAGAAGAACCCATGAAAGGTTGGAGATGAACTAAGGGGAAAACTTATTGCCCTTCAAGCAGGAAAAGACTCAGAGAACGAAGTCGAAGGTTCAAAAAACAAATAGAGCAAGTATGAGGGAGAACATTGAACTTAACCCTTTTAGTATTTAGGGGAAATGACCAACAGCCCCCCTCAAGTATATCGAGTTCTCGGGTCGACCCCCTCGGGTATTAATTTTTGCAATTGACCCCCTAAACTATCAATTTTTTGCAATTGAGGACAATCGACCATTTTTCTGCATCCTAATTAAAAAATTGAGTGGCAAAAAGACAGAAATTCCCAACAAAGCTGAAATGCTTAGAATTTATGCCAAAAATTCCCCGCGGTGGTTCTTCTATCTGAAAGTGAGTATATAAGTGCCCTTATACACATGTTCCATCTCTTCCTCTTTTCGTCCATCATTCAAAACACAACCTGCAATGTCTTCATCTAGTTAGGATTCATGGATGGACTTGAGTGGAGGAGCTTATGTTGTGTGTAATTATGGGCTTGCCTTTGGTCAAACATTCATGGACCTTGAAAAACCCAGGGAGAAAATTTGTTGGATGTCAAAATTATGAGGTATGTATTTTGATTTGGTAGTTGATTTGAAAATGAAGTGGGTTTTGATTGTTAAAAAAATTTATTTTGATTGCAGAACCACAACTCATGTGGATTTTTAAGTGGGTTGATCCACCAACATGCCTTAGAGGTCAAGATTTTGGAAGAAAAATTCTGCTTAAAAATCATGAATGTCGTGGCAGAATTGTGGATTTAGATACGGTTGTTGGCAAACTAAGGATGGAGAATGACAGATTGACAAAGGAGCTTGAGAACTTGGAAAGAATACATGAGAAGTTGCAGAGGAGCTACAAACGACTGCAAAACAATAACATGGAGTTGCTAGCAAGAAAGAAAAATAGAAAATGGGGTGCAATATTAATAGTTTGTGTTGTAATCTTTTCTTGTTTCTGGATTGTTGGCAGAAGTGAAAGAAATGACCATTTCGAGCGTTTGGCATGAGAATTTGTGGTGGCATGAGAATTTGTAGTGAAAGAAATGGCCATTTGTATCAACTTGTTGAATTTAATTTAAATTAAATGTTTATGTTAGATCTTGTCACGCCCCCAAAACGGAATCCGTGACTGAAATCAAATTTCCGATATACCGTTATAATTCTGGTGACACAGGTATAAACAGAGCAACTAAATCCTTCAAAATAAGATATCTCCATAAAACAAAAGTCTGGTACAATCCATTATCTGAATAATCCCTTACAAAATCATCTACAAAACGCAGCGGCTAAAACAAATTACACTGAGTCAATTCTATCAAATTACCCACATCCGGGTAAAGATCTCAAACTAAAGCTACAAAGTTGAACCAACTAAAACAAAAGTCTCAAACTCCAACGTTGTTACAAAGATCCTTAGTCACTTTCTTTAACCTGTGGCAAGGGGCAAGGCAAAGCGAAAGGGTGAGCTCAAATAGCTCAGTAAGGTACAAAAACGACAAGATATCAAAGCAAAAACTAACAGAGTCGAATGACAATACTTGATGGAAATTGGCAAACCAAATTCTTATATCAAATTCCAAAACAAACGTGATTAAGCATTAACCCTAAGCATATATATAATATGCCGGGAATGCTGCACAACAAAAATATACGATGACTATGTTGGTCATAAGACCCAAACGTCGAACCAAACGTACAAACATCAAACGTGTGCTACCGGTAGCATGTTAAGCATCTATTAATCGCCAGCATATAATCAAACGTGTGTCCAAAGGACCCTCTCAAATTTGAGAGTTGTTCAAACATAGTCGTTACGAAAAACTGAAAAGAATTGAGTCGATAGACTATATTTAGGCCACGACCGTAATTTACAGGACTCTCAAAAGATTCATTACAAAATGGTCAAAAGTTGCTATAACTGTGGGGCAGAACTGTACTATAATTGAAACGGAAATCTAGTGGCTAGCAAATAAAGGAAACGTGAATACTGCATAGACAAATTGTACCAAAAAAAGAATACTGCATAGACAAAGTGCCTTAGCACTCAACCAGAATAATCACAAAATGAGGCAAATCAGGGAAAATCATGTACTGATTATGGTAGCTTAAGGATGTAGGCTAACCAGAGGAATAAGCTAACCCACTACAGGCAAAGCAAGGTCTTCCAAGACCTGATATACATATCAAAGAAACAAAGATATGCATGTACACTGTTTAGGTGTAGAGAATGTGGTGACACGAATGGATTCCCAAAGAAGCTATACTTTGGTGCCAGCTATCTTGCCATTAAATCATTAAACATGGAGCATAGGTTCTCAACTGGAAAGAAGAAACAAATGACGGCAAGGCTGATTTTGTCCCGGTAAGAGCAATCCCACGCCGGCAATAAGTCCAATAGGCGATAACAACTTCATGGATACTAACGCTAGTCTAAATTTGAAGAATTAAACAAACTATTTTCACAACAATTAAGAAACCCTTATCACAGCAAAAATACGAAATTCCTTACGCAACAAGATTGATCGAGTCCGATGATTTTTCAGATTTAAAGAATGAAACCCAAGCCACAGCAAAAAGCGTTAAAATCCCTTACCTTATACTAGCAAAACGACGAAAACACAATCCTCCCAAGCTACGCTACTCGAATACGCCAATCTTCTCCCAAGGAACAAGCAATTTAGGGCTGAAATGGAGGAGACAATGGAAGAGGCAGCGAACAGGGAAGAAAAGAGGAGGCTGGAAGAGATAAAAAGAACTATTTATATCAAAGCCCTAATTGGCAAATTACACAAAACCCCTTTAAACTTTATCCACTTATTCAAAAGGCACCAAAACTTTCCTAATATTAGAAAAAGACCACAAACTTGTTTAATTAGTTATTTACTTATTTATTCATTTTAAAGTGATAGAAAATTATTAAAATATGGGGTATTACAGATCTTATGTAATTCATTACTTTTGTTAAACTCTAATAATTGTGATTGTCTCTGGGATCAAGTTTCTTTTCCATGCCAAAAAAAAACCTGCTTAACCCAAAGTCATAAAGTAAATTTCATGAATATGCATAAAGCAATAAACCTGCTTAACACAAAGTCATTAAATTTCTTTTCAGTGCAAAAGACTGTTTGTGACACAAAGTCATTAGGTATTATGCCCAAGTTGTCACAATGTCAAAGCATACTAATATCATAGTTAACCCTAAATTTAAGTTCAAAAAGGCAACACAATGCCCAAAACATAACATCATCTAAATAGGTCCTAGACATTATCTCCTGCTACATTCTCATTTCCATGTAGGCTTGTTTATTGAACCTTGGCTCGCAAAAAGGACATCCCAAATCTTGTGCTTCTTCTATTCATCACATGAGTGGGAGCAGTTGATCCTCTCCCTCTAGTTATGGAAGTTGCAGCAGCTCCCCTTCCTCTAGCATTGGACCCTACCTCTAGCTGTGGAAGTTGCAACACCAAGACTTTCAACCCCAGCTCCTCTTCCTCCAGCAGTAGAAGTGGAAACATTGAAGCTCTCGATAGCTACTGTTCCTCTTCCTCTAGTTGTTCATCTTCCTCTTGCTGCCAATCTACCCCTTGCTCTTCGACTACCTGTAACAATATTCCCCACAGAAGTTCCCCTCACATGCTGCAAAGTCCTTTGAAATACATGTAATTAGAATGCTATTAGACATGAAAGTCATCTAACTTAATTAACTAGACATTTTTTTCATAGTTTGAAGTTAAAGGACATGAACTTGTACAACCTCTCTAGCACTGGGACTACTTGACCTTCCAATAGTGTTAATTATATCATTCATACCCTCCATTATCTAATTAACAAAATCATTTAAGAGGTTTTAATAATCCATTTTGAAATGAGTAATGGAAGCGTGTCATAAAAGTCACAATACTTGAGCTGTAATCAAACTCCTATTTGAAGCAATTGAAGGAGACAGTGTCAGGTCTGTCTCTATACTTGTCCAAACAGCTCTATCAATACTAGGACCATTTGCACCAATACCCCCATCAATGCCAGGACCACTTGCACCAACACCAATGTCAACACCAACACCACTGTCAACAACAACACCCCCATCAACACCAACACCAACATTACTTCCCTAGCCTTCCCCTTCTTGTACCAACACCCCCATCAATGCCAGGACCACTTGCACCAACACCAATGTCAACACCAACACCACTGTCAACAACAACACCCCCATCAACACCAACACCAACATTACTTCCCCTGCCTACAACTCTTCCCCTTCTTGCACCAACACCCTCGTCAATGCCAGGACCACTTGCACCAACACCAATGTCAACACCAACACCACTGTCAACAACAGCACCCCCATCAGCACCAACACCAACATTACTTCCCCTACCTGCACCTCTTCCCCTTCTTGCACCTCTACCTCTTCCCCTGCCTGCACCTCTCCCTCTCTCACTACCACCAGGATTAATCCATGCATTTTGCAGTGCCTGCACATGACACAAATAAATTCAAACTACATGTGACTGGTATAACAGTGGTGTTGTATAAAAATATATGAAACAAAGTACATCTACCTCAATAGCTGATGATCCAGTGCCGTGATTTGTTATAGCTGTACACCTTCTAACATTATGCCCAGTTTGTTTGCAATTGCTGCAGCTCAGTTTTTGAGGATTCCTTCTCACTGTGAAATCATTCTTTCTAGGCTGGCTCCTAAGCTCATCAACTGTTTTCCTCCTAAGCTTATTTGGCCTATCAGGGCCTCTCAACACAGTAGGTGGCAAAATATCATCGAATGGGGTCCTTTCCCATTGTGATTTGTCAGGCACAAGAATAATAACATGCTTGTAAGACCTGATGTATGCCTCCCTGTGATAACACTTGTCGACATACATAACAGGGTCCAAATGGTTATGGACCAAACATGCAGCAGCATGAACACATGGTATGCCTGTGAGCTCCCACAGCCTACAAGTGCAAGATCTAGCATCCAAATCAACAATGCATGTAGTTAACAACTGAGTAACTTAAAAAATGTGGTCTCCAAAGACTGCCACCTCACAATTCCTAGCCTCATCCATATTAACTCTAACTTCTCCTTGATCCTTGGACAAAGCAATCCATCCCACTTTTTCAAATAATTCATCTTCCCTTGGTACCTAGTCATTAGCTGTCTTCTAATCATTTCCAGCATTGTTACCACAAGTTTGTCCCTACTTTCCTTAATATACTGGTTAAAGGACTCAAACATGTTGTTAGATAGAATGTGACACTTGGCCCTACCACTGAAAAATGCCCTACACCATGTTGCAGGTGACTCTCTCATTAAGTACTCATAAGCAGTTGCTTTCTTTCCCTTAATCTTATCCATGTAATGGATAAACTCAGGCTCTGTAGATGAAGATACAGTTGCCCACATAAAGTCCTTAAGCTCCTTGTCATTGTGTCTTACACTTGAAATTGGCATACATATGCCTCACACAGAACCTATGGTCAACATGTGGCAACAATATTTTAAAAGCTTCAACTAAACCCTATTAAAGAAGACAACAAAAAATATATAATACATAAGTAAGTGTGCAATCAATAAATAGAACAACTTATAATAAAGTAAAATGCATATTCCAATATAAAGTTACCTTTTGTCTATCAGATATGAAAGTGCATTCTCTTACTTCTAAACCTCCAAGGCAATCAATCAACTGTTCTAAAAACCAGCACCAGCTATCTTTTGTTTCTTGCTCAACAAATGCAATGGTTAAGGGGTACATCTGGTCATTTGCATCCCTCCTCATAGCATGTATCAACTATCCACCATATGCTCCCTTCAAATGGCAAGCATCCAATCCAATAAATGGCCTACAACCACCAAGGAACCCTACTCTCTGAGCTTCAAACTGCAAGAACATTCTCTGAAATACTGGCATCCCATTACTGAGCAAAGTCCTTTCCACCTTAAGCAACGCAGTGCTGCTTGGATTTTGCTTCCTTATAATTGCACAGTGCCTTTTGTACTTATCTTTATAGCTACCATTCATCATTTCCAGTGCCTTTTTCTTGGCTCTATACAAAACATGATGTCCAACAATCTGGTTCTGCTCTTTTCGAATAGCTTTCTTCATTGACCTCACACTCCAATTTGGATTATCCATCAACCTGTCCAAGTACTTATTGGCCAACCAAGTAGAATTACAGTGCTTGTTCCTATGCTTCCTAGGGCATCTATGCTTCACCTCACCCTTCACAACCCTTCCCTTCAAGCTTTTAATTTGATATGTGCTAGAACCCCTGTGCATGTAAGATGCATGTATTCTCCACCCACAGTCAAATTTACACACATCGGTAACTCTATGACTTTCATTCTTCTTGTACTTGTACTGATAACCCTGTTGTATTGAATGTTCCCTCAAAGTAGCCCTACATTCTGCTGCATTTGCAAATATCATTCCCAACTTCAGTTCAACATTGTTCATATTCCTTGACCTATCAAATTCAGGGTACTTCTCAGTAGGTTCATCATCCCCAGAGTTATTAGGACTATGGAGAAACTCCCCATCACTGTCAACCTTTTTAAAATCATCATCGGTATGGATAGACTCCCCATCACTGTCCTCCTCATTCACAGTCTTGTCCTCATTTTCATTAATACCATCAGAAGAGTCCTTATCATTCAAGTCCTCATTAGTGACCTCAGCCACATTTACATCTACATCAACAAGTTTATCACAAAGTGCATCACCCTCAGCAAAGTACTCAAAGTCAGCAGCACTAGAAGCTTCACTATCACTATCAGACCCACTGTCTTCAACATCCTCAGTAGTTGCACCAACATCTTCACCTAAACCTTGTCTATTATTTTCATCTTTATTTCCATCACCATCACCTTCATTATCAACTACTTCATCACTACCTACATCAACTCCTCCCTCACTACTAACTGCATGCTCAACATACACCATCACTACATCACTCACACCCTTGAAAAGACTAAACATTGCTAACATATCCATATCACTGACAAACTTCCTAAGCTCCAAACTAACAGGAGATTTATAATAAAAGCTGCAAGATTCAGTATTTTCAACCCCAAACACATTGATGTCATCTTTCAAGTCAAGCATAGAGTACAGATCCTCATTTACATATCTTATATAATCTACTGAACCCCCATTATAATTGCCATGTGCAAAATCAATCTTACCACCATGGTGGACTAGTAAGTCAAACAAACTGCTATATGGAGGCATGTTACTGTTGGAGAAACAAAAAAAAAAGCATTTAAAACACAAAAAGCACCCAAACCGACATATCTTTGTGCAGAGTCATAAAAAACGCGTAACTTTTTCATGTAGATATGGTCAACAATGTTTATTTAACCCACTTAGAGGGACCACAAACCTTATCGATTTGCATAACAAACAAAAAAACGGACCCAAACGAATGATTCTTCATGCATGCATAAAACGGCAAAACCCTAACCTCTATGAATCAAATAAAATGCCACTTCATGAATATGAGCCTAACCCATATGGATAAAAGCAAATTATCGGGATTTTATATGTTTAGGTTTACGAAATTGATTACAATGGAGAAGACATACCTTCACACGGCAATGTAGATCGTCACGCCCTTACTGTCTCCCTTTTCCGATCATCCCCCTTTGAGTCTGTTGGCCTAGGGTTTTGGATGAGAGAGAGAGATAGGGGAATTTGGGGGAAGTCGGGGAATAGAGAGAAATGTGTGCCAATTTTCCCCCCAACCCCACCCAAACAGTTTAGGGGTATTTTTGGGATTTCAAAAATAGATGCCCTAGTCAACAATTGTCATTGACTTATAAGGCTACAATAGTCATTTTACAAACTCAATTTAGTCGGGTATAATTATTGATAGTTTAGGAAGTCAATTGCAAAAATTAATACCCGAGGGGGTCGACCCGAGAACCCGATATACTTGAGGGGGGCTGTTTGTCATTTCCCCAAGTATTTAAAGAGTAAAATACAAGCTTTTAAACACTTCGAGCGTTTTTAATAAGAAGCTCTAATAGTTCTTAGGTTGAGGTATCCCCACTTGTCACTGCATATACGTGAGAGCTATATATACGTGAGCACATAACTTGCACGAGGGGAGTGCTAAAGCATCATATATTGACTAGCTAATAAGCCGGCCAGGGGCATAAGCTCCTTCTAGTGATCGAGGGAGTAACATCACCTACAGCGGAGGCTCTTCACTTGCACTTCAATCCTAAAGCTTCGCCTTTTTCTTCTTTACACCCATGCTAAAAGGAAAGTCTTCCATTCATCTGCCTTTCCATCTATGAGTCGCTGACGTGCAGTTTCCACCTAGTTCACAGACCTCACGAGGCGAGATTGGCTTGTATTATTCACTGAGGAAACTCGAAACAACTCCAAGCTTCTAGTCGACAAATCATTATTGGTGTTGCATTCATGACATTTTTCTAGATGATACAATAAGGTCGTTAAATGAGTTAGGAAAGAAATTGGAATATGAAACTCCCAGCGTGGTCCCACCTAAAACCATTTAAATTCCACCCCCCTCCCAAAGCCCCACCCCCACCATAACCACCAGACACACACACACACACACACACACACACACACACACTTAATATGGAAAAGAAAATACATTTACCGAAAAGAAAATAAATGAGAGAAAATCAGAACAACTGCACAAAACGAAACAACATACCTAATTTTCAAATCTCAACACTGAGGCATTAAGTATAAAGGTGTTGAAAGACAAGATATAGGGGATCTTCATTTATGAAGATAGCATAACAACAGTATCAAATGAATGAAGAACTTGTTCCAGCTTCAATCTTCTGTGTGCATCTAGAGGACTATCTGGTTTGTCAGAGTGGGCAATATTTAGGAGGTAGAGCTTCTTAGAGGCGACAAATGCAGCTACAAAGATTCTCTTCATTCCTCCCCTGGTGCTATCAACTTTGTACTCAAACTCGTACACCTGTAGACCTCCCAGGCCTGATCTCTCTGAAACTGCAATCACCTCAGCACCCTTTGTACTTTCCTATACAACAGAACTCGTGAACATATGAAGCAGCTAAATAATCTCAAGAATAGTAGAGAACCATTACATTCTTGGAGGAAAACAATGAAAACCAAAATTGCAATAAGTGACTGCAGGATCCTCAATGCAGTTTATTCTACAATTCTTGAGCTGCTAAGTAAAGAAGTACACTCACAAACACACAAGAAAGAAGGAAGAGGATACTGTAGAAACTTGAACTTACTTCATTCAAAGTGACTTGGTAGTAGGGCATATATATAGTACCCAAATGACAACTTTAGAGACCCTCCTCTTAATGACAATGATTCCAGAACTCAACAAATGAAACACAGCAAAAGACACATGAACCCAAAAAGAAAAAAAAACATAGAAAACCATGTACCACCGTAAACCTACATGTACTTGCAAGAACTTACATGTACAAACTAGTAATTTTCAAAAAAGTCAAGTTTATTTCTTAACAATCCTCTTTATCTCGACCTTTTGACCACTCAAGCAAACTTTCATGTTGTGAAAAACTTCATACTTGAAAAGCTTCTTGAGGACATCAACAACTTGGTCAAGAGACTTCACAAACTTGAGTTGCACTTCATTCTTTGGAATGCATTCTCGAATAAAAAGGGAACTTACTCTATATGCTTAGTATGAAATGGAAGAAGGTATTCTTGGGTAGAGATTTAGCGGATTATGTTATTAAGCGAGATCTCGGCTGCTTCATCTGGGGTAATTGGAGTTCCTTCAACAATCTTATATGCTAAATAGAAGGAAAACCACAAGCAGTTGCGGCTACATACGTGGATTCACAACTTGAGAGTGTAATAATTGCTTGCTTCTTTCAGCTCCAAGAAGTTGCACCGTCTCCACAAAAATTGTATAACCAATTGCACTTTTTCTATCATTTGAATCTCCGGCATAACATTTGTCGCAATAGTCAAAAAGCTTAAACCGCTTAGAAGATGAATAGAATAGAACAATATCAAGCATACCTTAAGGCAGTGAAGTATCCCTTTAGTCACATTCATGTGAATTTTGAAGGGGACATAATGAAACAACTTCCAAGTCCAACAACAAAAGGAATATCCGGCCTCATACATATATATATATATATATATATATATATATATATATATATATATATATATGAGGAGACGCTTAATTACGCTTTTTTATTTTTCTATTGATAAAAGCGATTAATTTCTTTATGCTTGTTCCTGAAGTATAAAGCGTTCCATCTGTTCTTGAATAGCTTCTTTCAAAAGGGCTTCTGCTTCCTCGGTAAATGTTTTGGTCGAAGATATGATTTCTTGAAACTGTGGTTTATTAGTTTTTAAATAAGTACGTAACTCAACAAGAAATTTCCTTACCTGTCCAATTTCTAATGAATCAAGATAACCATTTGTTCCGGTATAAATAGTCATTATCTGTTCTTCCACCGCAAGAGGAGCTGATTGGGATTGTTTGAGTAATTCGCGTAATCGTTGGCCTCTTGCCAATTGATTCTGAGTTGCTTTATCGAGTTGCAGTCAAGCATCTTGAATTTATTTAGCATTTCCTTTGCATAGCCTTCTTGCGACATGAAGATGCCATTTTCAAATCGCTTCACCTCAGGTCACAAATTATACTACATAAGCCCCACGTTGGTCAATTTGAATTCACGAGCCATAGCATTCATAAAAGCTTCAAAAATAAGATCATCCACTCCATTTCATTGGACTTAACATAGAGGGCATACTCATATAGACATCTAACAAACTCATTCGCTTGGAAAAAATTGCCAATCCGGCTATTGCATGCCCTTGGCAGTTGCTTGAAGCCATAAAGTGCTTTCTTTAGCCTTCCCTTGTCTTCGACCCTTAACTACATTACCCATAGGTTGTTAGATGCATACTTCTTCCTCTAGAAAGCCGTTGAGCAACACAGATGTTAGGTTGCAATTAAATTACCTTTAAATTCTTTCCAAAAGAGGGCAACAATCAAATTGGTGCCAAGCGAGCAACTAGGTCAACTACCTCTGTGTAATCGATTTCTTGTCTTTGACTACGACTTTCTGCTACGAACCTCGCCTTGTATCTCTCCGCCTCGCCTTAGGCATTTTTGTTCACCTTGAGCACCCACTTTACTCTAATGACTTTTTGTCCTTTAAGAAGAGTGTCAAGCTCTCACATTCCAATTTTAACAATAGCTTGAATCTCCTCGTCCAAAGCCTGTTTCCACGTTTTCCTTTCACCGCACGTTTAAAGATTAGTGATTCGATATCTGCAACAAGACAAAACAAAGTAGAATTATCCACAAAGGAAAGTTTCATCGTGAAGATCTTGGGATCTTTCACTTGAACTATCTCTTCGGTTGTTGATGCTTCGCAAGTATAGAGAGTTGGTGATGGAGGTGGAGAAGTCGGCTCTAAAGGTGCTTTAGTCGCTTGATCTTCGTGGTTAAAGCGTGGCAATATCTAATAGTATTAATTTTTTTTAGCATTCTTATTTCGCATTTCTTCTTCATTGAACTCAACATCTCTAATAAGAATAATTTTCCCATTACTTAGGTCGTAAAGTTTGTAAGCCTTGGAGTTTGTATCATAGCCGATAAAAACATACTTTTTGCTTCTATCATCAAGCTTAGACCATTCTTATTCGGGTAAATGGGAAAAGGCAAGGCTTTTCCAAAAACTCAACACGGTAGACATAAGGGTTGATTCCACTCCATGCTTTGTTTGGCATTTAATCTTTGAGATTTTTTGTGGGATAATAGCTTGATACATAAATGGCACATGACAATGCTTCCACCCAAAATTTCTTTGACACTTCCTTGTTTTTCAACATACTCTGAGCCTTTCTCAAAGTTGTCTAATTCTTTCTCCTATGAAGCACGAACACAGGTACGGGTGCAAATATGCCGATACGGCATTTTAAAAAAAGTAGGATATGGGTGCGGCTAGGATACGATACGACTAATTTTTTATAATTAATATTTATATAAATATATTAGTTATTTTGTCATCTAACTAATCCAGAGTATACAAGAACACGTGGACGACCAAAGGCCACAAGTGGCAAAGGCCCACAACACTTGGAGTTGCTCCACGAAGACACAAAGAAAGTGAACAACAGAAAAGTCCCTAAATGCAAATCTGAAGATTAGCCCAAAAAAAAAAAAAAAAAACGAAGTCTGGTGAAGGAAGACGGAGAGTCAGAGAAGCAGAGACACGAACATCATATTTGTTGCGTGTTGCCACCCGTTCACTGTCGTCAAAGTTCTTCTTCTTCTACTTCTGCTATTTTTTTTTTGGGTTATCCCGAAAAGATAGGAAAAGTTTGATGGCCATCGACGGCACTGCCTCTGATCGGTGGTCGCCGGTGGTCAATCGTGGGTACTTCGTTACTGCACCGCCGCTTCTCTCTTTCTCTCTTGAGTATGTCGTCTTCAATGTCAAGTTAGGGATTTTAAGTAAATGTTTCTTTATTTATGATTATGATTTAACCCCCCAAAAGTCATTTTTAATGTTTTATCCCTGAAAGTTTTATAAAAATTTATGTCTTCACTCCATCAGTATTTGATACGCACCCAACGCGTATCGGAACCGCACCCGAGCTGCACCCAAAGTTTAAAAAAATAAAAAAAATTAACTGTGAATATTGGACACGCACCCGACGCGCACCCGGTGCCGGTGCTTCAGGCAAACTGCCACACCCGTGCTACATAAAATTCTTTTAGTGTGATTGAGAGAAAGATCAATCCCACTAAAATTCTTTTAGTGTGGCGTCTCATTAGAAGTGAACTCGCCTCCTCTATTGAACCAAGAGATTTTGTTACATGTTCACATTCTTCTTTATAAAGTGCTTTAAATTTTTTGAACACCACAAAAATTTAAGAAAACAAACCATGTTTTTTTTACTATAATCATCAAAGGAAAGCAAGAAGGCTTCTTTTACCGAATGAAGTTGGCTTGACTGCAGAAACAATTTTAAGTACCAACTCATATGACTTGAATGCTCTTGACATCACCTTTTTGGAAAAGCTTTTTACAATGTGTGCACCAAGGAGACATGCTTCACATAATTGGTCCGGATTAAGTCCTCCAAATTGCATGTGTCCAAATCTCTGATGCGAACACCACTTTGAATCTCTTACACATGCATTTAGGAACATAGCCGCATCAGTTTTGAGATTGAGCAAGAACATCCAGTTCTTGCCACAGTAACTGTAGCGAGCAAGTTAGCACGGGTCACTTAGCCGATGGCTATGATCTCTCATATAACTTATTTTTTTCTTCTTAGAGTAACCCAAACCCAAAATGTTATTTATCAACCTACGTTACATAATTAACATCTAATATAAGCCTATGCCCACTATTTTTTAAGCAAATTAAAACGATACCTTCTCCTTCGATTTGAATTTGGGAGGAATCTCCAAGAGTCACATCGCCACTTACTTTTTGATCAAGTTCCACAAACAAGCTTTTGTTGCCACGATAAGGTTGCTTACACCGTTGTCAAGGTACCACGACCTTGTTGCTCACTCATATAATATAAAGGGCAACAACAGAACGGGCTCTTACTTTTTGTTGTCAACAAAATAAACATACTATTAAATATTACTACTAGGACATTCCCAAGAATAACACACAAACCGGAAAAAATGCAAAAGGCATACATGAAGTTTCTGATCAAACATGTACCATAATGAACCAACATCCACCACCAAAACTAGCATGTTAAAACTAGTAACTTGCAAAAAAGCCAAGTTTATATTTAGACACAAACATCCTAACTTTATCAATCATTGACAAGATGTACACTTCTTGCATCCAAAACAACATCTTATTCAGGAAATGATGTGAATATTGAATTGAGAGCAGCACCAAAATGCCCCTGATCACGTCATGGGCTCCTCAACTAGAAAAAAATGTTACCAACCGTACCCCAACCACCACCACCCCCCCCCCCCCCCCCCGCCCCCGGCGGTCGAACCCAAATTATCACGACCTCGGCTCGGAGATGAAACATGTGATACTATTTAGTGGCCCGGTCAATAAGCTAGTGTAATCCTGTTCATAGGGAATATGATTGCATGCTCCAATAAAGTTGAAACTGTGAGGTAACAACACTTGATACATCACCTGCCACTTGCTAGAGACTTAACGACTCAAAGATGTCAATAATGGAGGCTAAATATGTCTCAATTGGACGGCATCCTGATTCCTGGACAAAAGTTCAAGTTGTGAAATAGCAAACACCATATGAGTTAAGTTCTGCAGATGTATGCCACTGTCCATTACTCTAAAGCAACCGGCTGATTCAGATCACACATTTCTTGCTTGTACAAAGTTGCTAGAGAACCTTCGCAATATATCATTTCCCACCATAATATTTAATATTAGCCCCTCGTGGTCTTTCCTAGTCACTAGGAAACACAAAACTGGGCATTTGAAGTACAAATATCTTCTGCCAATAAAAAGAACTTGTGTCCATGTTATGCACAAAGGCATACATGCCAAACAATTGCATGCTCCAAGTGATCTTGCCAATATCATCCATGTAGAAATATTTCACAACTCCTGACTGGTTCAGTCACTTGTTAGTTGTTGAACATGAAAATCTCAAACATAACTACTTCTTTTTGTTTGATCCGGTAAATACTCCCTCCGTCCCTAAAAAACTGATCATATTTTCTTTTTGGGCCGTCCCACAAAAAGTGATCACTTCCAAATTAGGAAAGATTCTATAGGTATTTTTACATACTTACCCTTTTTATACTTTTTTTATTCTATTTCTCTCACCACATTTAATTCTCTACCAACTCATTTTCTCTCTCCTGGCCCACCACTTTATACTTTTTTATTCTATTTCTCTCACCACATTTAACACTCTACCAACCAATTTTCTCTCTCATGGCCCACTCTTTTCCCCCCTCTCTAAAGGGTAAAATGGGAAAGACACAATATATAACATAAATCCTTAATATACGTGCAAAGTAAAATGGATCACTTTTTAAGGGACGGAGGGAGTAATAAACTTGAATTTTTTCCCAGAAACTAGTTGGTACATGCAAGTTCATGGTAGTGCATGTAGTTTCATGTTGTACAGATTTTTCTAGAAAAGTTCATTTATGTCTTCTGAGTTGTGGTTCATGTATCTTGTTCTTAGATAATTGTGCCATTAATTGGAAAGCCTCTAGAATTGTCATTTGGGTACCATATAAACCCCTTCGACCAAGTCATTTTGAATCAAGTGAGTTGAAATATCTACAAGATACTCTTTTTTCTCTCTTGTGAGTGTCTACTTCTCTAACAAAGTGGTTTCAAGAGCACAAGAGTTCGCATCTGCTGTCCCCACCTCACCAAAGATAATTTCGATAATTGGCCTATTCGAATGAAAGCCCTTCTTGGATCTCAAGGTGTATAAGAGGTTACTACCGAAGACTATGATGAGCCTCAAGATGGAGCAACTTTGAATACAAATCAAAGGAATGCCTTTGGAAAAGAATAGGAAGAAGGATCAACTTGCTCTCACCCTCATCCATAATGGTTTAGATGAATCCACACTTGGGAAGATGGTAAATGCACCCACTTAAAAGAAGCGTGGGAGAATCGTCAAAACTCTCACAAAGGAGTAGACGAGGTGAAGAAGTTTGTCTTCAACTCTTAGGGTGTGTTTGGATATAGGATTTGAACTGGAGATTTGACGTTGGTAGGGTATTTGTAAATCACTTGGACAAAATATCTTGTTTGGATAGTTCAAAAGGGAATTTTTGAAATTTCGGAATGATTTGAACTGTGGATTTGCCCAAAATCCACAGTTCAAATTACTAGTTAGAACTAGTTATTTGTCAAATCCACTCCTAATTTACAAACTCACAATAACTAGTTCCCTATTTTTTAGGAATCTTGCCTCCCACCTTTTTTAATAACCTTTTGCTTCCTTTTTTCCAAACAAGAGATTTCAAAATGATAGAATTTGTAAATCAAGGGATTTCGAAATGAGGGCATTTAGAAATACCCAGTATTTCGAAATCTCATATCCAAACACACCCTTAAAGGCAAATTTGACTCTCTTCGCATGAAGAAGTTGGGAGTACTTTGCAAGAGTTTTAGCTGTTGTGAATCAGGTAAAGAGAAAATGAGAGGGCATGCAAGATGTTCGTATTGTGGATAAGATTCTCTTTGTTGGATCCAAAATTTGAGCATGTTGTTGTTGCCATCGAGGAGTCAAAGGACTTAAAGTCCATTACTATCGATGAACTAAGTGGGGCTTTACATGCCCCTGAAGAAGGGTTGAACAAAAAAAGCATGAGGAGATTTGACATGTCTTGCAAGCAACGCTCTCTATAGGGGACAAGTGTTGCACATGAATGAGGTTGATCAACCCAACACGGATGTGGCCAAGGTTGTGGCCGCAGCCAAGGAAGAGGAGAATGGGGTGGACCGGATCCATTTAATGAAAGAAAGATACTAAAACTCATCGAGACATCAGGGAAGAGGAAAAAGAAAAACAAAGGAAGACAAGGAGGTAAATTTCAAAGCAAGTGAAAAGAGGTTGGACAAGTCTTTAGTAGAATGTTATAGCTGTCATAAAGACGATCATTATTCTTTGGAATGTCCAATGGCAACATTGAAGAAAGGCTGAATGGCATCTAACCCCTATTATTCGAATGTATCTGCACATAAAACCCTGTAGTTTCAATTTTGCCAACTATAACATAGTCCTTTTAAATTGTAGCAATTAAACCAAAATCAATAGTTGACGGGCGTCCGAGTCTGCCATATGCGTGACCTTCATAGAGGGGTAAATCTTTCCAAAAATAACATGTCCAACTGCCAAAATTTCATTGGCTAAATTCAAATTTTCATTATACTTTTTTTCTTGTTTACTCCTTCGGTGCCTTTTTCATTTCCTTTCACCCTTGGCCATGAAGATCCACCACCACCCACCACTATCTCCTATCCTTTCATCCACCACCAGCACCATCATTAACCCAAGACAATCACATCACAATACGAAATTCACATCCACCACTTCAATAAACCCACCACCTTGGCACAATTAATATGATGAGGCCAAACCACTATCCTCTTCAAACCCACAACCACTTTCAGCAAACCTACCCATTAGCACGACCACAATTGACAATCAACCCACCACTTCTTCAACCAAATTCACTTTCAATTAGACCTCTTGTGGCTTTCACTACGATTGTACACTCACTCACATTATAAACGGGAAGGATGCAAAACACTATTAATTGGCCCTTCCTCAACTCCTACCTTATGCCGCCTCCAGATCACTCACCCGCAAACCCTTCTTAAACCCTACCAACAGCACTCCCTCCCTCCTCCCCTGCACCCTTCTCTGCCGCCGCCACAGCCGACGATACCCAACCTCCCTCCACTGCTCCTTCGCCTCCTCCCAAAAAGCCGCAGCAACACCCCCCCACCCCAGTCCAGCAACGCCATCAAGATTCCTTGTTCCCCCTCCCAATCGTCCTCTTACCGGTGCCATCCTCCCATTACAGAGTTCCGCTTCCAAACATGATACAAACCGATCTCTAGTGAACTGGGTGCTAGATGGTGGTAGCGGTGGTGGCATGAAGAGTGGTGTGGGTGGAGTGGTAGTGTCTAGTCGCTCTAGGTGAGATCGGCAGTGAGCTGTGAATACAATTATGGAGAGAGACAAAAAGAAAGAAGAAAATAAATGAAAAATAAGTTATGGGTAGAGAGATAAAGAGAGGAGAATAAATGACAAAACTACGTTTGGACATCTTTGGCCCTGTGTAAGAGCGCATGACTAGCACGGACAAACAGTCGTCTAGTTCCTTTTGACCGCACGCTCGATTCAGGTCCAATTCGTGAAAGTTGAAATGGTAGGATTTTAGTTGCCAAAACTGAAACCACAGGGTTTTATGTGCCAAAACATTCAAGCCATATGGGGTTAGATGCCATTCCGCCCTGAAGAAAAGGCTAATCTTGTTGACAACAAAGAAGAGATGGAAGAGCCCGCTTAGTTGTTAGCACTTAAAGAAGATTAGCAAGTAATATATCTGTGGTACCTTGTCAACGGTGTAAGTAACCATATGTGTGGCGAGATAAGCTTGTTTGCGGAGCTTGATTAAAAATTAAGTGAAAAAGTTAGTTTTGGAGATCCCTCCAACATTTGAAGGAAAAGGTACCAAATTGCTAAGAGACCAAAATGTTAACTTGCTTGCTAAAGTGACTATGTCAAGAAACAAATGTAATTGTTGGATCTCAAAATCGACATGGCCAAGTGCTTGAAGGCATTTGTAAAAGATTCAATGTCGAGATAGCATATGAGATTTGGACAGTAAGGGTGTGTTTGATAACCCAATTCAGCACTTAAAACTGAAAATTTTCAATGGTTTCTAATTAAGTGCGTTTGTTAACGTACTCTTTTTGCCACTCAAAATAATAAGTGCTGAGTTAATTGAAAGCCAATATTTTAAGTCACCCATACCTGACTTATCACTTATCACCGAACACGCTCAATGGCTGGTTATTAAAACATTTTACGAATAGCGGACTAATTTGCCCCAATTGCCTCTTTCTCTAATTCCTCTTCTTCCCGATTGTCTGCCCCTCTTCCTCTTCCTCTTGACTCGTAGCAGCTTCATCTTCTTCCTCCTGGCTGACTTGCGGCCTCATCTTCTCTTATCATGGTACTCCTACTTGCAGGTGCGTGATTGCATTTATTACATGGGTGTCTATTGATCTGTGAACCTAATTAGAAGCTTTTTTCCCATTTGATCTTTTTGATTTTGGATCGATCTCCTGCTTCGTCAATGTAATCTCATTTTATTTAGCTTGATTGAACATGGTATGGGCACAGTCACACACAACATTGGGTACTCAAAACATAGGTCTCTGAATTTCTGAGAAAGATGATGTTGTCACACAGTAGGAGGACTTGGTCAATTTTTCATTGTATGCAATCATAGGACTTGTGTTTCATGGGAGATTAAAATTTATGTCCAGGATACATGTCCAGGCAGTAGGAACATGAATGGAGTAGGAACATGAATGGCTGATCTTTTCCTTGTGAGACATAGCTTACGTCGACGAACTACCATTTCTTGGTGTGAAGTATGTAACTTGAATGGATCTTGCTTGATAGAGTTTTTAAAATATGAATCTACTGTGGAAGTATTAGATCGAGATCTATAAAAAGCGCAAAGACGGCAATTAGAGTTTGTAGGCACGAAGTAGAACATTTTAGCTTCACATGTTGGGTAGGCTGAGGAATTACATAAATCTGATGTTAGTATGGAATCTTGAGCAGCCCAAATTTATTATTTATTTTATTTTTTTGAATGCTCTTTTATCAAGAGGTAGAGCAGTTTTGCACTTCTTATATTCTGCTGCTATAGGCATATCAGTGAGTCTTCTACATGTCGATTTGGCAATTGATAGCTCACATGATAGATTAGCTTTTTAGTGTTTCTGGTTTCAAGGACTGCCCTTGTCCTACTTATGATCCGTGTGAAATGAACGCAAAAGAATCACCTGAATTAGGTGGGTATCAATTTCCCTTTTAGTATATACACCACAAAACATGTTTATTTATTGTTTTAAGTTGTTGTCCAGAGGTCCTATTTATCAAGGTACAGGTTGGGGAATTAACTGAGACCACAACCAATAGTTAATAGAAATATTGGCATTTAGAAGTTATGTACCTCGTTGGAGTGTTCATGCTGCTCTTAGGCCTCAGAGAAGTTAGTTGAGCACCATGGTCATAATTTGATTCCACACTTAAAATTATCTTTTATTATCGAAAATATTCAGCCGACACTTTTAAAACTCTTTACCGAAAATTTTACCTGTTTTGAATTACAAAAGCTAAAACCTTTAACCTTTTATAATAGTATCTAATGTTGTAGTACTTGTATAAGAATGACTTCTGGTGACGATTCTAGAGCAAACTGGAAGAATCCAGAACTATATAAATTTTTCATAGATGCATGCCTTTTTAAGTATCGGAAGGTGGAAAGTCTAAAGGTAGTTTGAAGAAGGCGTCATGGGATAATTTAATAAAAAAAATGATGGAGAAAAAAGGTATTGTCCTTAATAAAAAACAACTAAAGAACCAGTGGAATTATTTGAAACAGAAATTTGGTGTATGGTCCAAACTAATTGAAAAGACTGAAAATTGTTACGATCCCATGACAAACACCGTGAACTGGAGCCCAGATGAATGGCATGACTAAATAAAAGTACAACTTCATTAACCCTAAAATGCATTTATAGAAATATAGAAAACTATTTGTGTAACTAAAATTTAAACACAACGTACTACAGAAAAATTCAAATGCGAGGGTTGCTAAAGGATAGTCGTTATCTTTCCATACGCGAGAAGATGACAATGTTCTTGGTAATTTTAAGCCATAACACAAGAACTCGTTTTATCAAACAAAGATTCAACCATTCAACACATATCATGCATGGATATTTCCATAAAGTGTAATCGGCGATGCCAAAATTTCGAAGGAAATGATTGTTCCTACCAAATATAATCCTAATGTCAATCAGATTCGGCACCATCGTCAGCTCAGACATGTGTTTCAAGTACAAATATAAAGTTAGATCTCGTTAAAGTTTTTAGTGATATATTTTTTTAAGTGAACTAGACGTAATTTTATATTCACTTGTAGCTTATGTGGTTGTATTTTCTATTTTATTTTATTTGGTTTGGTTTTAGGGTGCAGTGGGTGCATTGGACGGAATGCTTATTCATGCTGTCGTACACCCTGATCAACAAGTACGATATAGAGGAAGAGGAAGGGGTGAATCTTACCAAAATGTTCTAGCCATATGTGACTTTAATATGGTTCTTACATTTATATGGGCTGGTTGGGAAGGAGTAGCACACAACTCAAGGGTCTTAACGGAAACTATGCAGGATCCTGCTAATCATTTTCTATTTTCGCCCCCAGGTATTGAAATATGGTGCCTTATATGTGCTATTGAGATTGATGCTAAAACCAGGACTAAATTGTTGAAATAAATAAATTTATTGCAGATAAGTACTACTTATGTGATGCTGCATATTATACACATTCTCATAGATTTATGGCACCTTTTCGCAATGTGCGTTATAGGTTGGTGGACTTTGCACATGGTCATTGTGCAAGAACAAAGGAGGAATGGTTTAACCATGGACATGCTACATTGAGAAATGTCATTGAGCGTTCCTTTGGAGTCCTTAAGGCTCGTTTCCCAATATTGAAGAGAATGCCACCATATCCTTATCGAGTACAAAGGAATATTGTTATTGCTTGTGCAACTGTACATAATTTCCTTCGAAAAACGAGTATCACAGATTCCCTGTTTGAGCGATTTGGCAATAAGGATATTCTTGAAAATACAGCTCACCACGACGAAAATGCAATACATATGGGAGCGGAAGCACGACAAGCTGATGAAAATTTAATGGTGAACTTACGAGAGCAGATTGCAACTCAATTATTTAATCTGGGGTTGTTCATATATGTAATAATGTGACTTTTGACTATCAATACATCATTACTAATTTCTATCGTGCAACTGATTTGAATATGCTTTTGTCTTTTAAGGTTATGCTCATGATTGCAAAATTGGATTTGAAGTATCCATCATTGATATAATAATATGTTCGATTATTCAATGATATAACAAAGTTGCTATAGTTTCAAAAAACAGAGCAAAGGGGTATTATTGTCAAATTAAACAACTTTTAGACTTCAATTGTTCTTTTTATCAAATAGAATAAACTGACTAAAATTTCAATCAAGACCAAAAAAATTTCAATGCTTAAAATTTAACAGCTTAAAATTTTCAGTTTTATAAATCCAGCACTTCAATTTTTAGTACTCAAATTTCAATTTTATTAACACGCCCTAATTTTAGAGCACTTGAAGCATCAGGAGACAAGCAGATGGTGAAAGGGATGCCCTCCATAAACCATCCAACTCAATTATGTGAAATTTATGTCCTTGGTAAAAATAACGGAAAAGCTTTTCAAAAATGGCAAAGTCAAGAACATCTGAGCCACTTGAGCGAGTACACATGGATGTTTATGCTCAGATCAAGCCAACTTCATTTGGTAAAAATAATTACTTCTAGCTTTTCAGTGATAATTATAATCGAAAAATATAGATTTATTTTCATAACAGAAAATTGGAAGTCTTTTGCCTTTAAAAATTTTAAAGCACTTATGGAAAAAGAAGGTGGGCACGTAATGAAACCTCTAAGGTCCGATAGTGGAGGTTAATTCACTTCAATAGAATTCAATAAACTTTGTACACTGCATAAAATTTGCCATCTATTAACGAATTCCTAGATCGCCACAACAAAATATTGTGGCAGAGAGAAAGAATAGAATGGGTTCTAATATGGCACGGAGTATGTTGAAAAGCATGGAGATGCCAGAGAAAATTTGGGCCATGTAAGTTGTGTCTTGTGCGGATTATGCATCAGATCGTCATCCAACCAAAAGTCTTAAAGATCAAACGCCCCAAGAAGATGGAATGGGATGAAGCCTTGCCTATGCCCACGTACTTGAACAAGAACGGTCTAAGCTTTATGCTAAAAGAATAAAATATTTCTTTACCGGCTATGATGCAAACTCCAAGGTTTACAAACTTTGTAACCTAAGGTGATGAAAAAAATTAGTGTTAGAGATGTGGAGTTCGATGAAGAAGGAACGTGGGATTAGAATGCTGAAAAAGATGAAGCTTACGACTTCTTGATGTAGTGTAACCATGAAGATCAAGAGAGTGAATCACCTTCAGAACCCACTTCTGCTTCTCCATCACTAACTCTCTCTACTCATGAGGCATCATCATCTGAAGGAAGTTCAAGCGAAAGATCAATAAAAATGAGAAGTCTCTAAGATCTTTACAAAGAGACTGAAATTATGAATAACATTACTTTATTTTGGCTCTTTCCAGACATCGAACCACAAAGCACTGAAGATGCGGTGAAAGGCAAAAGGTGGAGACAAGCCAAAAAAGAGAAGATTCAAGCTATTGAAGAGAATGGGATAGGGAGTTTGAAACTCTTTTTAGAGGACCAAAAGCCATTGGAGTAAAATGGGTGTTCAAGGTGAAGAAAAATGCCCAAGGCAAGGCTCGTAGCAAAAGGTCATAACTAAAGACAAGGGATAGGTTATGAAGATATATTTGCCCCTGTTGCTTCCTTGGAAATAATGCGCTTGTTACCCTCTTTGGCTGCCTAATTAAATGGAAGGTATTCAATTAGATGTAAAGTCTACTTTCCTAAACGGATTTCATGAGGATGACATATACATCTAACTATACATCGACTACAAGGTTAAAGGTAACGAAGATAACGTGTTAAAGCTAAAGAATGTGCTTTACGACTTAAAGCAAGCAACAAGGGTGTGAAATAGTCGAGTTGACAAATGTTTCTAAGAAATTGAGTTTGTTAAATGTCCGAATGAGTATGCACTATATGTTAAGTGCCACGAAAATGCAGATATGTTATTTGTTTGTCTCTATGTGGATAATCTTATATTGACATGAAAAAACCCAAGCATGTTTGAGGCATTTAAGAATGGTATGGCCCGTGAATTAGAACTGTCCGGCATGGGTCTTATGTAGTACTCCCTCCGTCCCACAAAAATTGATTATATTTCCTTTTTGAGTCGTCCTACAAAAATTACTCACTTTCCAAATTAAGAAAGATTCTGTAATTTTTTTTTACATATTTACCATTTAACTCTTTTTATTCTATTTCTCTTTCCACATTTAACTCTCCACCAACTCATTTTCGCTCTCCTGGCCTACTTTCTTACACTTTTTTATTCAATTTCTCTCTCTACATGTAACACTCAACTAACCCATTTTCTCTCCTGACCCACTTTCTTCCCCTCCTCTCTCTAAAGGGTAGAATGCAAATCACGCAATCTATGCCGTCAATCCTTAACATGCGTGTTAAAAAAAAAAAAGTTATCGATTTATGTGGGACAGAGGGAGTGTGAGTTAAGAATTAAGGTGAAAAGCAATGGAAAATGGCATCGTTGTATCACAGAAAGGCTACGCAAGGGAAGTGCCAAAGAAGTTCAAGATGCTTGAGTGCAACTCCGCGAATCACCCATGGAATATGATGCAATATTGTCAAAATAGATCATAGGAAGATGGTGACACTTTTTTGAAGCCTTATGGGAAGTCCAAGGTATTTAACTTGTATGAGGTCAGAGATATTCGTTCAATTGTTGAACTTGTGAGTCGTTTAAATAGAAGCTCTCTTACTCTTAGCAGTTTAAGCTATTTGGCTATTGCGACAGCGATTACGCAAAAGATTTGGATGACAGAAAAAGCACTACTGGTTTTGTATTTTTGTGGTAGATAACGCAATCTCTTGGAGTTTAAAGAAGCAAGCCATTATGACATTGCCAAGTTGCGAATCAGAGTACATAGCTGCAACTTCTTGTGCTTGTCATGCTATTTCGCTTAGAAGATTGTTGAAGGAACTTCATTTGCCGCAAGAGGAAGCTACCGAGATCTCAATCGATAAGAAGTCAACTAAATCTCTAGCCAAGAATCCTCTCTTCAATGATCAAGTAAACATATTGATGAAGATATATTTTTATTACGTAGTGTTGCAAAGAAGGAAGCGCAACTCAAGTTCGTGAAGTCTCTTAACCAAGTTGCCAAAATCTTCACCAAGTCTGAAGTTTTTCACAAGATAAGAAGATTGCCTGGAGTGGTCAAAAAGTCAAGTTTAAGGGGGAGTGTATAATTAGCTTGATTTTTTCTAGAAACTAGCCGGTACATGTAAGTTCATGGTAGTGCATGTAGGTTCATGTTCTCACATCTAGAAAAGTTCACGTATATCTTTTGTGTTGTGGTTCATGTACTGGGTTCTTAGATAATTGTGTTGTCAGCTGGGGGGGTCTCTACAAATCTCACTTAAATGCTATATATACCCCCGTGTAGCAAATCATTTTGAATCAAGGGACTCAAAAGCTTCTACAAGATCCTCTTCCTTCTCTCCGAGTGCTTGTGAGTGTCTACTTCTCTAACAAGCTTGTGCTTGTGAGTGTCTTCTTCTTCCTTAATTCTTTCCTTTTTGGGTGGTGGACAAGTACTGACTCACCGAGGAAAGCTTGTAAGAACCTAAAATTATATCCACATAGTTCTCTAGTAAGGCCTGTTCTAAAGCCATATTTTAGGGCTCACAACTTTGACGACTCCTGGTGCAAGAGGTCATCACTAGAGATTACCTTTCTCCACATCCTTATAAATAACATTCTCTTGCTACTAATTATCTACTGGCCAGTCCTCGACAATTCATAGAAGTGAAACACTTTTCCCTGGACACACCATTGATACTTACAGCAAAATTATTTATATGCAAATAAACAAATTCCAGCTACACAGAAAGAAAGAAACACTCACTTTGCGCTTTTCGGCCTGAAGTAACTTATCAGCTACAAATTGGGGACTCCCAAATTCACCAAGAGTCGTAAGACGAACTGGACTGACCACCACCCCGACATTGTTAGCTCCCTTGTTTACATCCTCAAAAAGAACAGTAGCCCCTGCTTTATCAACCTAAATCAACACAAAACTAACCACATGCATTAAGTAATCATCTATTTCATGAAGAAAGAGCACATTGGAGGCAAACAACAAGCGTACAAAAAATACAAAATTAAAGATGCCAGATAAAGAATAGTGTGGTAGGTAATTGCCCAAATAGAACAACGACGAAACACAACACACACACCCACAAGTTATACCTCAATCCAAGAAGAGGGTCTGAGAAGAGTGAAACCCTCTTGTGAATCAGTGTACGTTTCTAGCTCTAACTCTTCAGCCCCCACGGCTTTGGATAAGTTTGATAAAGGGGCAGATAACAGCAACGATAAAATGGAGAGGTTCACCATTCTTTTGCTCCGTTGAGTTCCAATTCTATTGTCGACCCCTGTTCTGGATTTCTTAGGAGAAGAAGAAGACAGGGAGCTGAATGCGAAAAGGGCAAGAGGGCTTGGTGTAGGAGGGAATAAGGGTGTCCAATTTGGGCTGAGAAGTTTCCAATTTGAGTGGGTAAAGCTGAGCCCAGGTAAAGCCATCACTCAACTCCGTCAACTATGGCGAAGAGGACAACCATTTGCCCAAGTCCAACTAAAGGTCATCGACGTGGCTCCAAATTAGTGGAGTGAATTCCAAGGATAGCTGCTGTTGGAGCGTTTTGAAGAAAAAAGAAAAGAGTTTGGTGTTTTCTAAAAAATAAGTCGAAATGGTAAACCGACAAAATATTTGGAAACATGAAAGCAATCAAAAGAATTATGCTCCCCTTCTGCCTTCTTGTGTCTTTTCAAGGCGCATGTTATAAAGACGGAAAAAACGCAATGAATTGCAAATGCTAATAAACAGATTGAACTACCGTATAAACATATTTGAGCAAACAGTTACTCGCATGAGTTAATTTCAACAGAAACTCTCGTATTGTTAGGTCAAAACTTGTGGCATAATTCTAAATAAGTAGGAGAGAGTACGTAAAATAGAGATTAAAAATTGTTCTTTGACTTATAATTGGACATGATATTATTAGGAAGTCAAGGAGGTTACTTTGTACTTGTAGAAGTTTTATTTGGAAGTGTGCCACAAGTTATGAGGTACCTTCTTAAGAGGACTCTTATCCTTGTCTACCAACTATTGATGTTAACGTACGGTATGGCAGGTGCAGCAAGCCATCTTGATAAGTTCCTTTGGACCCGCGAAAGGTCTAAAAAGAACTTGTAGTTGTCATCTTATTTAATGAAATAAAGGAAAAATAAGAAGAAACAGCCCTAAAAAGACTATAAAATACCCAACTAGGTTTCTAATCTACTGAAAATAGAAGTAATGGATTCGGAGACTAAGTTATACAACGAAAAGCTATTAGGCACCTGCCATAGCTTAACTGTCTCTACCGTATTTTAATTGTTTTTTGCGCTTTTTAACACATCACACGTAAATATGCATGAAATAACAGTTAACCTAATCCTAAGGTTTGGATTGAATTTAACAACCGGGGTCAAATGCCCTACATACCGAGTTGGACAAACGGGGATCAAAACCACCACAACTCGACACAGACCCTACATGAGGCAACCTAAACTTTGGCTTTTGACATGAATATAGGAAAATGAATTTGAGAGACTATATTTGTAGAGCTTGTTTTGTTGAGCGAAATTAGGTTGCTAGAAGGGATTAGAAAGCACTATAAAGTTATTTCTAGACGACGATGGTTTAGAGAACTTAGAACCACCTCGAGATGAATTCACGACGTAAGTAGATCAATGACATGGAGAGTCTTGTATGAAACTACTGAAAATTTTCCTTAGAAATGATGCACCGCTTCTAGGGAGAAATGGTACAAAATTTCTAGAGAAAATAGCCTCCTTCAAACTGTAGCGAGAAGGCCATCTTTATCGAGCCTAAGGCTAATCGATTGAAGATAAATTTTGACTCTGAAATCTCTAATAGAGTCAAATATTTGATGGAAATGGCAAATTGAACAAAAGTCAACTAACCAGTCAGTTTATCAAGAACCGGTCGGTTCATTCCTTAATAATTTAAGATTTTTTCACGAATTTTAGGAGATTATATGTCCTTAATTGAGTAATCATCTCTGATAAAACAGATGAGACATTTCATCTAAATTAAGAGTAGAGTATTTGCATGCACCATGGATTAATCACAAGATATTTATGTCTTATCTAAAGCAATCACAATCTTCTAATTGGACTAGACTTACAGTAAACTGGAATGGACTTGACCAAACTGGATTGAATTGGACTAGACTGGACAAAAAAAATTTAAAAGTTGGGTTGGGGGGGGGGGGGACAAGTTAGGCAGTTTTAATCCGATTTTCTATAAATAGCTAGGATCAAAATTAGACAAAGTCCAAAACAGTAACACCCAATATTCTTACGAGATGTACGCTCTGAAAGTTTTTAAGAATTTTCAGTTTTCGCAAAGAACGATAAATTAGGGTACCGATTAAAGAAAATTTTGGATTTATTTAACATTGTAAATCAAGTTATTTTAATCTGAAAATTTTAGAAAAATATTATTTAACTGATATGTTTCATATCCTACAATTTTGTGCCATTCCAAGGCCGATAGGTTTTTTTAGCCGAACTACCTTCTGAGCACTCGGTCCGGACATCAGTTCAGAATTTTCGGGCGAAAGTTTTCTAATATACTTTTTAGCTCAAAAATGACTTTTGGATGCTAAAAATGGTGTTTTAAGATGTTTTTGAGATTTTTCCGATACTGGGAACCCTAGAGGGTATTTTGGTAATTTACCACCCGTAGGGGCTATCTTGGTAATTTTACCTGTAAAAGACATTTTTGCATAAATTCACATACGGTAAGGATATATTAGTGATTTCACTTATAGAAAGACTGTTTTGGTGATTTGTGGGTGAGAGGGGGTATTTTGATAATTTTTACCTATAAAGGGTGTTTTGGGGTAAATTCACATATACGAAGGTTATTTTAGCGACTCCACTTACAGGATGGTTGCTTCTGGTGATCAAGTCTGAGAGGGGCATTTTGATAATTTTACACCAAAAGGTATTTTGATAATCTTACAAACCCGATGAGAGTTTAAAGTAAAAACAAAAAGAGAAGGGAGCTGCCTAGTTTTAGAGAAAACTACAGAAGAGGTTTGACATCTTGAAGAAGGAAGAGAAAAGGAGATTTTGCTGTGATATTTTCATATTAGTAACTAATGATGTTTGGATGTTCTCTTCTTGACAAAAGAGAGAGATCTGGATGAGTTCAACACCCTAATCTTGTCAAGGGTAGGGTTTTACATATGAGCAGCCTTGAGCATGGTTTTAATCATGGTTGGCGTACTTATGGAGTGATAGAATTGGATTAGAGAGATTCGAGCAGATCCAAGGTTAAACTTTAAACATGCATATCTCATCCAATACTTACCGGATTTGAGTGTTCTATACCTTTCTAGAAAACTGAAGATGTGCGCATGCTTTAACATTGTTTCTTTGATCACTCTCTAATTCGAAGTGTATGCTACCCTAAACTGTGTGAATAAGAAACTGGTCGAAGCTGATTAAACCGGGCAGATTCTATGGTGATATTTAAACAATCATATCTAATTCAATACTTGTCGAACTTGAGAGTCCTCTGAATTTTTGAAAAGCTTAAATTCGAAGTGTGTGTTACCCTAAATTGCTTAGATTTGGAACTGGTCTGCTTTCACTGAAACTGTTTTGAGCTAAGAAAACACATATAAAGGTTTTATATGATGCTTGAGGTGTTTAACATTCTTTATGCATGATAGCATGCTATAAATCATGTGAGTCTTCGGAAGTACTGGTCGGAGGTCAAAGGCTGGCAAATCGAGTTACATAGAAACGAGATATATGTTGAGCTTGCTGAGCAGGTTAACCTCCCAGGGGCATTACGTTGCGCCACATATGCTGTCAATATGTGCGGTGTCTTGTGTAAGGTCTAAATTTATCACTCATAAACTGAATTTGATCGGCTCAGCTTTTGAGTGATCAATTTAGGGTCTTACCAAGAGAGGATGGTAGGTGAACGAGCATTCGGCTTGTGATTTGGGCTCCTTAGAGTCATTGTGATATGTGTTATGCTTGAGTTATTTCTTGCTCGTTCGTTGCAATATACCATATGCCATGCACGAGTTAATGACAAGCACGTTTTGTTTGGTTTATGCACTCTTGTTATGATTAAGATAGTGTTTAAGTTGGTCATACGTCTGCTCTACTTAGCTGTGGCTACCCCCTTTTCCGTCTCTACTTTTTAGATACTAGAGAGCATCAAGAAGTGGTAGGCGAGGGTGTTGGAGAGGAAGATTTTGAGTGCCCTTTTTTGCCCGAGAAGCAAGGACAGTAAGTCTTTGTGCACTTGTAAATAGAGAGTGAGTTGTGCTAGTGTCATTTGTTAAAGAACTAGTGTGAAAGTGTGGTATGCACTTGTGTATAAGCTTGGATTTATAAGGATGGACGAATGTAATATATGTTTAAAAGGCTTGTTGTGTTGTTTATATCCGAATGCAATTAGCACACTCTGATTACCTTCGGACGAAGGTTAGCGTGCTACAATATGTGTCGTTGCGTCCTGCTTCTCGGGGCGTGACAATTAAGATGGTATCAGAACATAAGTTTTGCTTATTAGCCAGGATATGATTTTCGGAGTTAAGTCTTAAGCTTGATATTAGAACTTCGGTTCTCCCTAATTTCATGCCTCTTTATAGGTACGAATGGCTGACAGAGAAGCAAGTTCTTTGGGGAAAGACGCCGACAACGCTTTGAAAGATATGTATGTAATACTGGGGGCGTATGGTCTCTTGCATGGAGAATCAGCAAAATAACAATCTCAACCACCGAGGGTTTAACCACGATCTAGAAGGGTAAGGTAAATCTGGAATATGCATCCGCCAGACTTTGTTGGAGAGGGTGATCTGGACAACGCTGAAAATTGAATTAGGAACATGGAAAGAATCTTTAAAACCATGGGGCGGAATGATGAGATGAAATTATTACTTGCAACTTTTAGACTTGAAAATGATGCTGCTTGTTGGTGGAAAATGATTGATAGCAAATGGATCGCAGCTCAAACAGTTCGCACTTGGGAATTGTTCAAAACAGAGTTTAATAAAAACTATATTCCTCGAAGTGTTAAGCTGAAAAGGGAGGCTGAGTTTTGGAATTTTGAGCAGCGCAATCAAACGGTGCAACAATATGCAACCAAGTTCACATCATTGGCTAGGCATGCTTCGTACTTGGTAGAGGGAGAAGATAAAAGGGCCAGAAAGTTTCAAGATGGTTTGAAGCCTAAAATCCAAGAAAAGATCTCAATTCGCAATGTTTATGACTAATTGACTATTATGAAATGGTAGACAGAGCTTTGCTCATTGAGAAGAGTGATGGCGACATACAGAGACAAAGGGCACGGTTGAGTGGAACTAAACCAAATGCTTCGAAATGGAAAGTTGGAAGGAATTTGAACACTGGTGGTAATAAAGTGCAAAGAGCATGGGTTTATATACAGTGATCAAAGAAGCATGCATCAACCTAAGGGCAAGCCTGCAACTCAGCAAATCCAGCAATTACAAGGGTACAAATTGACTTGTTTGATCTTATTGTGGCAAGGTTGGGCATAATTCCGATTCTTGCTAGAGGAAGGTAGGGAAATGTTATGGCTGTGGATATTTGGATCACCGTGTGAATGATTGTCCTAGTCAAAGGCCAAAACCCATTCAGCAAAGTGGCAAGCAGGGAACGAGTACATGCCGAGGTACGGGAAAACCAAGACTTCGGGGAAGGGCTTTTGCTTTGGGACAAGAGGAGGCAAAAATTTTGGCCGACGTTATCGAGGTACACTTTATATTGTTTAGCACTTGGCAAGAGTTTTGATTGATCCAGGTTCATCACATTCTTATGTAGCTCCACATTTTGTGCATCATTTGGGTGAGAGACCCAAGAGTTTACCATATGAACTTGTGGTGCGTATACCTACGGGGGAGTCGTTACTTAGTGACATTCTATATAGATCATGCCCAGTAGTAGTGTGTGGTAAAAGACTTAATGCTGATCTGATACTTGTACCCCTTTAGAATTTGGTTGTCATTCTTGGTATGGACTAGTTATCTCAACATCATGCTAATGTTGATTGTCATGCTAAGAGCATTGTTTCTTTGATCACTCTCTAATTCGAAGTGTATGCTGCCCTAAACTGCGTGAATATGAAACTGGTCGAAGCTGATTAAATTGGGCAGATTCTGTGGTGATATTTAAAGAAGCATATCTAATTCAATACTTATCGAACTTGAGAGTCCTCTGAATTTTCGGAAAGCTTAAATTCGAAGTGGGTGTTACCCTACATTGCTTAGATTTTGGAACTGGTCTGCTTTCACTGAAGCTGTTTTGAGCTAAGAAAATGCATATAAATGTTTTATATGATGCTTGAGGTGTTTAACATTCTTTATGCATGATAGCTTGCTATAAATCATGTGAGTCTTCGGAAGTAGTGGCCGGGGGTCGAAGGCCAGCAAATTGGGTAACATAGAAACGAGATATATGTTGAGCTTGCTCAGCAAGTTAACCTCCCAGGGGCATTACGTTGCGCCACGTATGCTGTCAATATGTGCGGTGTCTTGTGTAAGGTCTAAATTTATCACTCATAAACTGAATTTGATCGGCTCAGCTTTTGAGTGATCAATTTAAGGTCTTACCAAGAGAGGATGGTAGGTGAACGAGCATTCGGCTTGTGATTTGGGCTCCTTAGAGTCATTATGATATGTGTTATGCTTGAGTTATTTCTTCCTCGTTCGCTGCAATATACCATATGCCATGCATGAGTTAATGATAAGCATGTTTTGTTTGGTTTATGCACGCTTGTTATGATTAAGATAGTGTTTAAGTTGGTCATACGTCTGCTCTACTTAGCTGTGGCTACCCCCTTTTTCCATCTCTACTTTTTAGATACTAGAGAGCATCAAGAAGTGGTAGGCGAGGGCGTTGGCGAGGAAGACTTTAAGTACCCTTTTGTGCCCGAGAATCAGGATAGTATGTCTTTGTGCACTTGTAAATAGAGAGTGAGGTGTGCTAGCTTCATTTGTTAAAGAACTAGTGTGAAAGTGTGATGTGTACATGTGTATAAGCTTGGACTTATAAGGATGGATGAATGTAATATATGTTTAAAAGGCATGTTGTGTTGTCTATATCGGAATGCAATTAGCGCACTCTGATTACCTTCGGACGAAGGTTAACGTGTTAGAATATGTGTTGTCGCGTCTAGCTTCTCGGGGTGTGACAATTAAGATGGTATCAGAGTATAAGTTTTGCTTATTAGCCAGGATATGATCTTCGGAGTTAACTCTTAAGCTTGTTCTTAGATCTTCGGTTCACCCGAATTTCACGCCTCTTTATAGGTACGAATGGCTGACAGAGAACCAAGTTCTTCTGGCAAAAGACGCCGACAACGCTTTGAAAGATATGTAAGTGATACTGGGGGCGTATGGACTCTTGCATGGAGAATCAGTAAAATAACATTCTCAACCACCAAGGGTTTAACCACAATCTAGAAGGGCAAGGTAAATTTGAAATGCTAAAGAATTTCATGAATATGCATCCGCCAAACTTTGTTGGAGATGGTTATCCGGACAAAGTTAAAAATTGGATTAGGAACATGGAAATAATCTTTAAAACCATGGGGCGGAATAATGAGATGAAATTGTTACTTGCAACTTTTAGACTTGAAAATGATGCTGGTTGTCGGTGGAAAATGATTGACAGCAAATGGATAGCGGCTCAAACGGTTCGCACTTGGGAATTGTTCAAAACAGAGTTCAATAAAAACTATAATCCTCGAAGTGTTAAGTTGAAAAGGGAGGCTCAGTTTTGGAATTTTGAGCAGCGCAATCTAACGGTGCAACAATATGCAACCAAGTTCACATCATTGGCTAGGCATGCTTCGTACTTGGTAGAGGGAGAAGATAAGAGGGCCAGAAAGTTTCAAGATGGTTTGAAGCCTGAAATCCAGGAAAAGATCTCAATTCGCAATGTTGATGACTATTATGAAATGGTAGACAAAGCTTTGCTCATTGAAAAGAGTGATGGGGACATAATAAGAAAATGGGCACAGTTGAGTGGAACTAGACCAAATGCTTCGAAATGGAAACTTGGAAGGAATTTGAACACTAGTGGTAATAAAGTGCAACGAGCAGGGGTTTATATACATTGATCAAAGAAGCATGCAGCAACCTAAGGGCAAGCCTGCAACTCAGCAAATCCAGTAATTACAAGGGTACAAATTGACTTGTTTGATCTTATTATGGCAAGGTTTGGCATAATTCTGATTCTTGCTGGAGGAAGGTATGGAAATGTTATTGCTGTGGATCTTTGGATCACTGTATGAATGATTGTCCTAATCCGAGGCCAAAACCCATTCAGCAAAGTGGCAAGCAGGGAACTAGTACAGGCTGAGGTATGGGGAAACCATGACTTCAAGGAATGGCTTTTGCTTTGGGACAAGAGGAGGCAAGAAATTCGGCCGAGGTGATCGAGGTACACATTATATTTTTTTAGCACTTGGCACGAGTTTTGATTGGTCCAGGTTCATCATATTCTTATGTAGCTCCACATTTTGTGCATCATTTGGGTAAGAGACCCGAGAGTTTATCATATGAACTTGTGGTGCGTATACCTACGGGGGACTAGTAACTTAGTGACGTTATATATATATCATGCCCAGTAGTAATGTGTGGTAAGAGACTTAATGCTGATCTGATACTTCTACCCCTTCAGAATTTGGATGTCATTCTTTGTATGGATTGGTTATCTCAACATCATGCTAATGTTGATTGTCATGCTAAGAGTGTTACTTTTGATTTGCCGGAACAATGTATACTGGAATTCGTTGTGTATAAAGGGTTTTCTTCCGCACCTATTATTTATGCTATTCATGCTCGTAAGTTGCTTTCTAGAGGTTGTGTAGGGTACATTTGTCATGCAATTTATCACGGTAAGGAAGAGCAGGAAATTGAAGACCTTCCAATTGTTCGTGAGTTCAGTGATGAGTTCCCTGATGAAATAAAAGCTCTACCCCCTGATCGAGAATTTGATTTTGTTATTGTGTTATTGCCAGGAACAAGTCCGGCTTCTAAAGCTCCATATAGAATGGCTCCAACAGAGCTGAAAGAGTTGAAGGTGCAGTTCCAAGAACTACTAGATAAAGGCCTTATTCAACCAAGTGTATCGCCTTGGGGTGCTCCCGTATTGTTCGTTAAAAAGAAAGACGGTTCGTTGAGATTGAGCATTGATTATAGGCAATTGAATCATGTGACTGTGAGGAACAAATATCCACTTCCGCACATTGATGACTTGTTTGTTCAATTATTGGGTGCAACAATATTTTCTAAGCTTGATTTGAGATCAGGATATCATCAATTGAAAGTCCGGAAAGAAGATGTACCCAAAACAGCTTTTAGAGCACGTTATGGTCAATATGAGTTCTTTGTTATACCGTTTGGTGTTACTAACGCTCCAGCAACCTTCATGGACATGATGAATCGTGTTTTTAAGCCATACTTGGATGCCTTTGTCGTAGTCTTTATTGATGATATTCTTGTCTACTCTAAGGACCGTGAGCAGCATGAATACCATCCCCGGGTAATGTTGCAAGCTTTAAGTGAAAAGAAAATGTACGCAAAGTTCAGCAAATGTGAATGGCTCAAGCAAGTTATATTTTTGGGACATATTGTATCTAGTGCAGGCGTATCCGTAGATCCAGTAAAGATTGAAGCAGTTGTAAATTGGCATGTAAGATTGAAGCACATTTTGACATGTAAGACATTTTGCAACAAATTCAGCCACATCTCTCTTGATGTTACTCCACCAATAACTAGACTTTAGATCTTTATACATTTTAGTACTTCCAAGGTGGATAAAATACTTGGACGATTTCATAATAGTCGTCAACATTGCGAATTGAGACCTTTTCTTAGATTTTCGGCTTCAAACCATCTTGAAACTTTGTGGCCTTCTTATCTTCTCCCTCTACCAAGTACGAAGCATGCTTAGCCAATGATGTGAACTTGGTTGCATATTGTTGCGCCATTAGATTGCCCTGCTCAAAACTCCGAAACTCAGCCTCCTTTTTCAGCTTAACACTTTGAGGAATATAGTTTTTATTGAACTCTGTTTTGAACAATTCCCAAGTGCGAACCGTTTGAGCCGCTATCCATTTGCTGTCAATCATTTTCCACCAACAAGCAGCATTATTTTCAAGTCTAAAAGTTGCAAGTAACAATTTCATCTCATCATTCCGCCCCATGGTTTTAAAGATTCTTTCCATGTTCCTAATCCAATTTTTAGCTTTGCCCGGATCACCCTCTCCAACAAAATCTGGCGGATGCATATTCATGAAATTTTTTAGCATTTTAGATTTACCTTGCCCTTCTAGATCGTGGTTAAACCCTCGGAGGTTGAGATTGTTAGTTTGTTGATTCTCCATGCAAGAGACCATACGCCCCCAGTATCACATAAATATCTTTCAAAGCGTTGTCGGTGTCTTTCCCCAAAGAACTTGCTTCTCTGTTAGTCATTTGTACCTATAAAGAGGCATGAAATTAGGGAGAACCGAAGTTCTAATATCAAGCTTAAGACTTAACTCCGAAGATCATATCCTGGCTAATAAGCAAAACTTATGCTCTGATACCGTCTTAATTGTCACGCCCCAAGAAGCAGGACGCAACAACACATATTCTAACACGCTAACCTTCGTCCGAAGGTAATCAGAGTGCGCTAATTGCATTCGGATATAAACAACACAACATGCCTTTTAAACATATATTACATTCGCCCATCCTTATAAGTCCAAGCTTATACACACGTACACACCACACTTTCACACTAGTTCTTTAAGAAATGACACTAGCACACCTCACTCTCTATTTACAAGTGCACAAAGACTTACTATCCCTGATTCTCAGGCACAAAAGGGTACTCAAAATCTTCATCGCCTACCACTTCTTGATGCTCTCTATGTAACCCGATTTTCCGGCCTTCGACCCCCGGCCAGTACTTCCGAAGACTCACATGATTTATAGCATGCTATCATGCATAAAGAATGTTAAACACCTTAAGCATCATAAAAAACATTTATATGCATTTTCTTAGCTCAAAACAGTTTCAGTGAAAGCAGACCAGTTCCAAATCTAAGCAATTTAGGGTAACACACACTTCGAATTTAAGCTTTCCAGAAATTCAGAGGAATCTCAAGTTCGACAAGTATTGAATTAGATATGTTTGTTTAAATATCACCACAGAATCTGCCCGGTTTAATCAGTTTCGACCAGTTTCATATTCACGTAGTTTAGGGCAGCATACACTTCAAATTAGAGAGTGATCAAATAAACAATGTTAAAGCACACGCACATCTTCAGCTTTCCAGAAAGGTATAGAACACTCAAATCCGACAAGTATTGGATGGGATATGCATGTTTAAAGTTCAACCTAGGATCTGCTCGAATCTCTCTAATCCAATTTTATCACTCCATAAGTACACTAACCATGATTAAAACCATGCTCAAGGCTGCTAATATGTAAAACCCTACCTTTGACAAGATTAGAGTGTTGAACTCATCAAGATCTCCCTCTTTTGTCAAGAAGAGAACATCCAAACATCAATAGTTACTAATATAAAATTATCAGAGCAAAATCTCATTTTTCTCTTCCTTCTTTGGGCTCTCAAACCTCTTCTGTAGTTTTCTCTAAAACTAGGCAGCTCCCTTCTCCCTTCTCTTCTTCTTTTTACTTTAAAAAAGAGAAGACGTGAGTCACTAAAGTTTAGAGAAATCTGCTGAGATTTCCCTATAGAGAAACAAGTGTTTTAATGTTATTAGACCCCTTCAAAGTCTTACCAATAAGAACATGACAACACATATCAATTTTTAGACCTAATAAGCTTAATTAGTGCTACTTAACCTTGATTAGTAACTAAGTAATCATAATTAGCTTAACCAAGATTAGGGTAAACTAATCAAGCTTAGTCACTAACGGCTAATCACGATTAACCTTGGCTAATCAAGAATAGCATAATCACGATAGGGCTCAACCAATCATGCTTAAGGATAACTAATCATGCTTAAGACCAACTAATCAGGATTAAGAATAAGTCAATCCACCAACTTGAGGTGCTTCTATGCCGACACAAGCATACAACTTGTTCTACATAAATAGATTAGGACGACCACTCGTATAATGCATAAGATCTTCAATTAAGAAAGGCATCACGCTACATGCATAGTAACAAGCATGAAATGAAGTTTACAGCTAGGTTAAACTAAGGTCCTCACACCTATCCCTCCTTAAAAGAATTTAGTCCCTAAATTCATACCTCACTAAGAAAAAAGATGGGGATACTTCTCTCTGATTTCAGCCTCTCTCTCCCATGTAGCTTCTTCAATGCCATGGTGTTCCCATAACACCTTAACAAGTGGTATGTTCCTGTTCCGTAGTGCTTGTACCTTTTGGTCTGAAATCTGAATCGGTTGCCCGACGTAAGATAAGTCATTCTGAACCCGAATCGGTTCATGATGCAATACATGTGAAGGATCAGGCTCATACTTCATCAACATAGATACGTGAAAAACATCATGTGTACTAGCTAGCGATGGTGGCAGTGCAAGCCGATATGCTACTGCACTAATCCGTTCCAAAATCTCAAAAGGGCCAATGTAGCGCGGTGCCAGTTTTCCTTTCTTCCCAAACCTGGTAACCCCTTTAGAAGGTGAAACGCGTAGAAATACATGATCTCCTATTGCAAACTCTATATCTCTTCTTCTTTTATCTGTATAACTTTTATGTCTACTCCTAGCCGTTAACAAATGATTACGGATAACCTCGATTGTTTCTGTGGTTTCTTGCACCAATTCAGGTCCTAGTAACTGTTTTTCACCAACTTCATCCCAATAAATTGGAGATCTGCACTTTCTGTCATAAAGAGCTTCAAATGGTTGCCATTTCAATGCTTGATTGGTGGCTCTCACTGCTTCAATCTTTACAGGATCTACGGATACGCCTGCACTAGATACAATATGTCCCAAAAATATAACTTGCTCGAGCCAAAATTCACATTTGCTAAACTTTGCGTACAATTTTTTTTCACTTAAAGCTTGCAACACTACCCGAAGATGGTATTCATGCTGCTCACGGTCCTTGGAGTACACAAAAATATCATCAATAAAGACTACGACAAAGGCATCCAAGTATGGTTTAAAAACACGATTCGTCATGTCCATGAAGGCTGCTGGAGCGTTAGTAACATCAAACGGCATAACAAGGAACTCATAATGACCATAACCTGCTCTAAAAGCTGTTTTGGGTACATCTTCTTTCCGGACTTTCAATTGATGATATCCTGATATCAAATCAAGCTTAGAAAAAACTGTTGCACCATTTAATTGATCAAACAAGTCATCAATATGCGGAAGTGGATATTTGTTCCTCACAGTCACATGATTCAATTGCCTATAATCAATGCTCAATCTCAACGAACCGTCTTTCTTTTTAACGAACAATACAGGAGCACCCCAAGGCGATACACTTGGTTGAATAAGGCCTTTATCTAGTAGTTCTTCCAACTGAACCTTCAACTCTTTATCCCCAACGAATTCCAGTATACCTTGTTCCGACATATCAAAAGTAACACTCTTAGCATGACAATCAACATTAGCGTGATGTTGAGATAGTCAGTCCATTCCATACCAAGTCCAAATTCTGAAGGGGTAGAAGTATCAGATCAGCTTTAAGTCTCTTACAACAAACTACTACAGAGCATGATCTGTATATAATGTCACTAAGTAATGAGTCCCCTGTAGGTATACGCACCACAAGTTCATATGGTAAACTCTCGGGTCTCTTACCCAAATGATGCACAAAATGTGGAGCTACATAAGAATGTGATGAACCTGGATCAATCAAAACTCGTGTCAAGTGCTCAAAAATATAAATTGTACCTCGATCACCTTGGCCGAATTTCTTGCCTCCTCTTGTCCCAAAGCAAAAGCCCTTCCCTGAAGTCTTGGTTTCCCAGTACCTCAGCCTATACTCGTTTCTTACTTGCCACTTTGCTAAATGGGTTTTGGCCTCGGATTAGGACAATCATTCACACGGTGATCCAAAGATCCACAGCCATAACATTTCCCTACCTTCTTCCAGCAAGAATCAGAATTATGCCCAACATTGCCACAATAAGATCGAACAAGTCAATTTGTACACTTGTACTTGCTGGATTTGCTGAGTTGCAGGCTTGCCCTTAGGTTGTTGCATGCTTCTTTGATCAGTGTATATAAACCCCTGCTCTTTGCACTTTATTACCACAAGTGTTCAAATTCCTTCCAACTTGCTATTTCGAAGCATTTGGTCTAGTTCCACTCAACCGTGCCCTTTTTCTCTGTATGTCCCCATCACTCTTCTCAATGAGCAAAGCTCTATCTACCATTTCATAATAGTCATCAACATTGCGAATTGAGATATTTTCTTGGATTTCAGGCTTCAAACTATCTTGAAACTTTCTGGCCCTTTTATCTTCTCCCTCTACCAAGTACAAAGCATGCCTAGCCAATGATGTGAACTTGGTTGCATATTGTTGCATCGTTAGATTGCCCTACTCAAAATTCCGAAACTCAGCCTCCCTTTTTAGCTTAACACTTCGAGGAATATAGTTTTTATTGAACTCTGTTTTGAACAATTCCCAAGTGCAAACCGTTTGAGTCGCTATCCATTTGTTGTCAATCATTTTCCACCGACAAGCAGCATCATTTTCAAGTCTAAAAGTTGCAATTAACAATTTCATCTCATCATTCCGCCCCACGGTTTTAAGAGATTCTTTCCATGTTCCTAAACCAATTTTCAGCTTTGTCCGGATCACCCTCTCCAACAAAGTCTGGCGGATGCATATTCATAAAATTCTTTAGCATTTCAGATTTACCTTGCCCTTCTAGATCATGGTTAAACCCTCGGTGGTTGAGATTGTTATTTTGCTGATTCTCCATGCAAGAGACCATACGCCCCAGTATCACATACATATCTTTCAAAGCATTGTCGGCGTCTTTCCCCGAAGAACTTGCTTCTCTGTCAGCCATTCGTACCTATAAAGAGGCATGAAATTAGGGAGAACCGAAGTTCTAAGATCAAGCTTAAGACTTAACCCCAAAGATCATATCCTGGCTAATAAGCAAAACTTAAGCTCTGATACCATCTTAATTGTCACGCCCCGAAAAGCAAGACGCAACAACATACATCTTTCAATGCTTGAATGGTAGCTGTTACTGTAAGAAAACTTCACAGGTGCCAAGTGATCATCCCAGTTACCTTTCAGTTCCATAGCACATGCTCGTAACGTATCCTCCAAGGTCTGAATTGTCCTTTCGCTTTGACCACCTGTTTGTGGATGGAAAGATGTGCTAAAAGCAAGTTTAGTTCCCATCGCATCTTGAAAAGCCTTCCAAAACCTCGAAGTAAATTGAGGATCTCGATCTGAAATAATGCTTACCGGTACTACATGGAATCTAACAATCTCTTTTATATACATACGTGCCAACTTCTCCTGAGGTGGAATCTAACAATCTCTTTTACCGGTACTACATGAACCCCCTCACTGGGTAGGTAAAATTACCTAAATGCCACTTATGTGTAAAAGTATCAAAAGCACCCCTCATACTTAAATTAACAAAACAACCATCCCGTAAATAAAATTACTAAAACATCCCTATTGTGTGTGAATTTCCCAAAAGTACCTTTTATAGGTAAAATTATCAAAATATTTCATCTGGATGGCAAATTATCAAAACACCTCTGGTGATTCTCGCACTAGAAAAATCTCAAAAATACATTAAAACACTATTTTGAGTATCCTGAAGTTTATTTTTGGGCTACAGAGTGTTTTAAAAAAAATTCGCATGAAAATCCCGAATCAGTGTCAGGACCGAGCGCTCAGAAACCGGTTCCGCTAAACATAGCTATTAACTTTAGAATGACATGAAATTTAAATGAAACATCTCAGTAATATAAGGTTTCCCTAAAATTTTCAAATTAAAATAGCGTGATTTGCTGGATCAAATAATTTAAGAATTCCTGTTAATTGATATCCTAATTTAGCGTCCTTCACGGACACCGAAAATTTTCAAAATTTTCCACAGCGCATGTCTCGTAAAAATATTTGGGTTCAATGTTTTAAACTTTTCCATATTATGATCCAACATATGTATAAAAATTTATACAAAACTGCTAACCCTAGGCTTCCCCTCCACCCCCCCCCCTCGGTGTGATAATTACATTTACTGTTCAACACCTAGTCACACACATTCTTCATCTTCTTCACCTCACTGCCGCACACAACCATTTACATAATTCACACACACACCCTCTCTCTTTGTGTGTGTGTGTGTGTAAACACACTGTACACACCCAATTTTGCGCGCTCGCACGCACACTAGCAAACCCCCCCCCCCCCCCCACACACATACACACTTAACACAAACATATACCCACACAGATAGCCCACGACCATCTCCATTTCACATGCCTTACTCACGCGTGCGTGCATGTAAACACTAAACAAACACACACAATTACACTCATAACACGCACAAACTCACACAATCACTACAGTCACACACTCTCACACACACACAGTGAATACACACAGTCTTCACCTTCACGCACACACACTGCACACCCACAAACACTAGACCTGGCATACGGGTAAACCCGCGGGGTACGGGTAAAATTCGGCCAGGTACGGATAAAATCGGTTCGGGTAATTTTTACTCGTTTTTTCCCGGGTAGACTTTTCTAGGGCCCGTACCCTACCCTGGTGGGCCTGGTAATACCCGCAGGTAAATTATTTAATTATTTATTAACTTTTTGAATTTTTTTATTAACATATATTTACTGGGCTATTTTTTACATATTATTTTTCTTCTTCTTTTTTATTATTACAACCACCACTTTCTGATTTAATTTCTACGATTATCATTTGGCTCCCATGACTGACCATCTCAATTCTCAAAGCTAGACCTGGCAAACGGGTACACCTGTCGGGTACGGGTAAAATCTGATCGGGTACGGGTAAAAACGGGTCGGGTGTATTTGACCCAATTTTTCCCGGGTAAGAATTGTGAGAACCCGTACCCTACCCTTGCGGGTAGGGTATTACCTGTGGGTAAACCATTAATTTCTTATTAATTATTTTTTTGAATAAACATATTTTAATCAGCTGCTAATTAGACATTTTAATCTCCAACAATCAAATAATTCTTTGTTTCTCCATCGACATTCATTACACAAAAAATCTAAACATTTTTCGATCGAAGAAAAAACAATCTGAACATCTTTCCATGCGGAAAAAAAAAAATCTGAACAATTTGAAAAAAAAAAAATACAACAATCTGCAAGATCTACCTTACAAGTCAACAACCATCAAGATCTACCCAATAACCACAAGGCGTGGAGTGACGATCGGTGACGGTGGCAACCGATCGATCGTGACGGGGCACAGTGGTGACTGACCGTTGGAGAGGGGGCCACGGTGGTGGCCGATCGATGGCGACGGGGCCAGGGGTGACCGACTTGTGGCGACGAGGTGACGGAGTCGGTCCAGTGGCGGCAGAGATGCGGTGGATCGAGACTAACCGACGTGGCACCGTGGGTGGTCGTGACTTTGGCAGATCTGTGAGAGAGAGAGAGGATCTGTGAGAGAAACTTAAGAGGAAGGGCGGCGAAAATAAGAAAAGGGGAGAGAATGAGATGTTGTAACTTGTAACCCTAAAAAGTCTTTTATATATATATATATATATAACCGGGTAAACCCGGGTACCCGGTAACCGACCTGAATTGACCCGGATTTTACGGGTCGGTTCGGGTACGGGTCTATTTTCAGCGGGTCTCCAAATTATGTACCGTACCCGGGTTTTTTGCCCGGGTACGCGTAGACCCGCGGGTTCAGTTCAGTTTTTGCCAGGTCTACTCAAAACCAATGATCTCAACTCCAACTCTTCAACCACAAATAAGCACAATATACCAAAACAACACCTACAAATAATACAAAACAGATCTGGAAAAGTAATACAAGCAGATCTTGGAAAAAAAATATTCTACCGTAAACAAAAATAACGCAAGCAGATCTTAGAGACCACGATCGGAGACAAGCAGATATGGAAAAATAACGCAAGCAGATCTAGAAAAATAATTATCTCGATCGAAGACCGATCGGACTTCGATCGGTGCCGTAACTTCTACAATTTCTCTTTCTTGATCTGAGACGGTGGCGACGGAGCTGTGACCATGAAGCCATGGCGGATCTGGAGGCGGAGCGTGGGAGCGACGATGGACGCTATCGAGTGTGATGTGATTGTGGACTGTGGAGTAGCTGTCGTCGAGTTGATGTGGAGTAGGCCGAGTAGCCAACAGTCAATGGATCTGAAGTAGTGAGATAGAGAGATGTTAAGAGAGAGAGTTCAGAGAGGGAGCAGCGCAGATAGAAAACATAAGAGAAAACATAAATAAAATGAATGAAAGATCTGGAAATAGGAAACCCTAATAATTATATACTAAAATATCCGGGTAACCTGTATCCGACCCGGATTTACCCAAAAATACGGTTCGGGTACGGGTCTGATTTCAACATGTCTTCAATATATGTACCCGTACCTGGGTTTTTTTGCTGGGTACGGGTCTTTTTTTGCCAGGTCTAACAAACACACACTAAAGGTAGGAAATACCTTTGAGATTCCAACGGATTTTTCTTCTCTCTCTCTCTCTCTCTCTCTCTCTCTCTGCTCCCTTTTCTCCATTATTTTTTCTCTATTTTTTCTACCGAGCTTCTGTTCTCCTCCGTTTTTCTGTTTCTTTTCTTTATTTTCTACCGTTGGATATGGGGCACAACAATCGAATAAACAAAACCCGCCTTTTGGTTCATCGTAAACACAATCACTCATAAATTGATGGTCAACCCATCCTCACACCCCTTTCGATAGTTTTCAAGCTGTTTAATATTCACAATAACATCAAATACCAAAACATCTCAATTGCACCAAACATTTCAAATCTGAGTTCCATTACAATTTCTAAGCAAAATATTATTTACATGCAGGTCTAGTTTTTAGCGAGAAATAAACTACTAAAAGTTTTTGGCAAATCAAGCTAAAGCAGTTAAACGTAATTAAAATCGTCAAAACTAATAAAGACCACTTTTTAACAATAGATAAACATATACATTATATATAAAAGCACTAATTGAATCAAAAGGTCACTTACCTGACGCTACGCAATTTCCCACACCAAAATCTTCGGAGCGGATCATGCTACTACATCTAGCTCAAAGAACCGTCAACGCCATTATTTTTCTCTTTATATCCCTATACGTGCTTTAACCCGAAAGACTCATCGGTCAACACGGTATCCCTTTTTGAAATCTCCTTAATAATTCAAACGCCGCAATCATAGTCCAACCTTTACACACCCGCAAACTCATCTGTTTTGATAACCCGTAAAGCATTGTATTCCCCGAAATAATGTATTTCCTCTTAATCACTGTAAACATTCTCTTGGCCTCATTACACCCAACTAACCCCATTTTGAGTGATAATCGATTAACGAATTTAGGTACATTGAATTATACCAATGAAAACTATATTTTTAGTTTCTTGAGCCTAAAGCCCTGAACCTACCGGTAACGACATGCACCCATTCATATTTCTGCATTCCTTTCCTTATTAACCCATAGCACACCTTTATTCGTGCTGACTACACACACACACACTGTTTACACTCATACACCGTATACACACATACACATTTAGAACGTACTTGCACACACACACGCACACACTGCCATACATACCCATATTAACCATGCACATACCACCATGTATATATGCACACTCCTTATACGTGCACCACAAACACACTTACAAACATGCACACCCCCACACCCCCAAGGCACACCATCAAGCACGCATAGTACCCTCACATGAACATTGTACACAACCATTATACACATAAATCCACTACTACACCTCTTTTACGCACATTGGTTGTACAATCATATACACTCCATCTGCACATACTCACCCACACCTCCAAACGTACACAACTGCACTCCTCACAAAATACACCTAAACAACAATGCCCCACAAGCACCCCTGTTACACACTATCGTCCAACAACCACCACGCGACACACACCTTATATGCACAACAAACACAGCACCATCATTAAACCATAACTGCAACCACGCCAATATCGCAATTGTACCACCGAACCCCATTTCATAGTCAATACGACCAAAACGCAACACAATGGCTGCTAGCTTCCACAACCAACACACTATTACAAGTGCCACCTTCCAACAATTCAGAACTAGTCCATCACCATTTTTGCTACTGTTCTACACCCAAAAACCAACTCTAAAAGCACACCCTACATTACACACCCAAAATGTTGCATATGGTTACATGCATAATGCCCACCCGCTGCTCAATATACTCACACATATTCACTGCATACGGTTATAAAAATATACCACCGCACAACACCATCAACCCCCCGTCAAATCCAGTATGTAGGCGCTACACCACCAACAACTACCACTTTGAAACCCACAAAGGCAGTGGCTCAACCACCCCAAACTCCCACAACTCAGAAATTTGACAATGGTACAATAAAGATAATATTTGTTTGTTTTTCTTTTTTTCATTCCTTTATTTTTTTTTTGGGCAGATTCTGACTATGAAGGCTGAAGATCGACGACTGTCATTTTGGCTCGTCGTGACGCTGCAGCGGCGATGCCAATCAGAAGTCGATGTGGTTGAGGCGTGTTAATAGCGACGACGTAGGGTGGTCCATGGTTGTCGGGTGACCATTATGTGATGGCAAATTGTCGCACGCGTTTGACATGTGGTTGTCTTTGGTGTAGATCAAAATTATTGATGGCCAGTGGTGAAACCATGCGAGGGTGGTAGCGGCGGTTGGTCGGTGAACAGAGGGAGAGTGCAAAAGACATGTCGATGGCGATCGTCGCTACTGCCAGCTGATTGTTGGCCATTCTGCGAGGATGGGTGCGACAATTCGAACGGCGACCAGTTGTCAGTTGAAGAGCAAGAACCGGCGACAAGCCGGTGGTGGTTGGTCACCAGCTGTAAATGCAGATCTGGTGGCCTTGGGGGGAGGATTTGTGACGACAGTCGTTGGATCGCAGAGTCCAGTAGTGGGTGGACTGGTGGCTACTTCGGTGCCGTCCCTGGTGGCCCCTTTGGCGTTGCTGTCACCAGTGGCTCTGTTGCCCAGAGATAGGGGCGCAACCCGTTCTAGGGCCATCTGCGTTGCCCTTCTCTCTCTCTCTCTCTCACACATTTTCTTTTCTTTTCTTTTTTTTCATTCATTGTTTTTTTTTTTTTTGACTCTTTTATCTTAATTTACCTATATATATACACACACACACACATGATTTTTTTTTTCAATTGCCTCCAAGCTCTTTTCCTTTTTCACCCCCACCCCATATCTCTCTATTTTATTTCAAAATCTTGCAAATTTTTTTCCTAGGTCTCCCTCTGCCATAATAAAATAACTAAAATGAGAGATCAGATATTTATATTATAAACCCTAATTTAATTATAACTTCTGAAGATTCACCGACTAAGTTTCATTTATTTCTCTATTGCACCCATTTTTTTTTATCTATAATTACTGCTATTATAAATTGTCGCTGATAATATTGCTCAAGCCAATTGTCGCTAAGAACTCAAAAGAAAATCACTCATCGAAATTGTCACTAAAGTAATAATAACCGGATAACCCGAGGTTTGGGGCATTACAGTTAGGGTTGTATACGAACCGGGTTCGAGCCAAACAATGGTGTGCTCAAACTTTGTTCGTCTAAGTTTCGATGTGTTCGAGCTCGGCTCGAGTTTGCTAAGAATCAAAATATCAATGTTTGAACTCGGCTCGAGTTCTTGACTCCATAACTCGGGCTCGACTCGTTTAACTATACAAGCCAAACTCGAGTTCTAAAACTCGGACCGTTTTCATGTTCAGATCCAACCAAATTCCTAATTTTTTTCTCAGATTCCTCAATCTTTGACGCAATTAAGCTATATACGTTGATGAATTAAAAGCGATCTATAGAACATACAAGGAAGAAGGAGATGCAGAATGGAAAACATACAACAAGAGATCGATCGGCGACGAAGTCATCGGCAATAGTATGGTGCAGCTTCGATGACGGGGAAATAACAGTGTCGACGGCGTGGCGAAGGAGGCGTCGACGGCAGGGCGAAGGGGGCGTCAACGGCGGAGAGACCGAGGCTTCGGCGATGGAGCTCGCAGTCGACGGCGGGGGCACGGGGGCACGGAGGCATCGGAGCTTCTGGACCTTCTCCACAAGACTTTGACTCTCTGAGTTTGTTTTGATGTGTGCGATGGAATTATGTGGTGATATTTATTCCCCTTAGGTATAGCTTTAACTTAGATAATTAAATAGGTTTGGACATAATTACATAGGTTTAGCTTTAACTTAGATAATATAATCTTATTTATATTAATACAAATATTTTATTTTTATATAAAATATACGAGCTCTAAATGTTCGCAAACAATAATAAACAAACAATAAAATGTTCATGCTCGGCTCGTTTAATAAACAAGCCCTAAAATGATGTTTGTGTTCTGTTCATTTGTCAAGTTAACGAATACGAACGAGCTTTTAGCGAACCGAACGACGAGTTGTTCGTAAACAACTCTGTTCATTTACAGCCCTAATTACAGTCTTGACTTGGTAGGCCGTGGGTCTTGACTTGGTAGGCTGAGCCGGTGGGTCAGGAACCTGGTGGTTATTCTTGATGGATGGTGCCGACAGCGACTGTAATGGCCATGGGTGATGGCAGCTGTTGTATTGGGCATCATGGGTGGTGTTCGGCACGTTGCAAAGCTGTTGTATTGGGCATCATGGGTGGTGTTCGGCACACTGCAAAGCTGTTGTATTGGCTGTAGTAGGAATGGGTGGTGGCCAGCTATTTTATGGAATATTGTTGTTGTTTTTTGGAATTGGTGATGGCCAGTGGCTGGAATGTTTTTAGCAACTGGTGCATTACACCAGGTTCCTAAATAGTGGACCTTTCTTGGTGATTTATGGTGATTGCTTGTCATTTTGGTTGTTCATCTCATTTTATTGACAGTCCATATTATGTTGATTTCTGTCTAATTTATCTGGATGATTTTTATCTTTTTATTATCGATATTTAGGTTTTCTACAATAATTAATCATGAGTGATATGAATAATGCATTGTGAAAGTTATGAAGAAGGCATGAAAATGAAGAGGAAGAAAGTCATAAGAAACTAAAAATTATTGTAGGCGCAATAGTGACGACCGTGACTTCTGTGATAGTGTGGTGGAATAACAAATTCTTGGTCAAAGAACCACGTGTTGATTGGGATAATGCAAAAGCGGGTTATTTGAAGCGCTTATAAGACAGACGATAAGCTGATTGCATAGAACAACTACGCGTTAGCAAGCATGCGTTCTTTAAACTTTGCAATGTCTTGTATGAGAAAGGAGACCTAGTGCCAACAAGAAATGTTCCAATTGAGGAAGCGTAACAATGTTTCTACATATTTTGGCCCATAATTTGAAATATAGGTTAGTCAAATTTACATACTTTCGATCTGCCGAAACAGTTAGCAGGCAATTTAACAGAGTCCTGCGTGCCGTGATGAAAGTTAGTACAAAGTACTTAAGATTGCAAGATTCAGACCTAGATCAAGCTGATGAAGGGAAATGAAAATGGTTTGAGGTACTTTTTATGAAAAGGAAACCACCGCATTCTTTTTTCTTTTTTTTTAATATATCATATATGGTTCTTGTAAGTAAGATATGCTTATTCTCTTATATTTATAGAATTCTTTGGGAGCATTTGATGCAACACATATTCCAGTAACTGTCTTTGCAGAAGCACGACCTAGATACCGAAATAGAAAGGGTGATATAACTACAAATGTGCTAGGAGTGTGTGCCCCTGACTTGAACTCATATGGTTGGGAAGGTTTTGCTTTTAATTCACGAGTTTTAAGGGACTCTTTGCATAGGCACAATCGTTTTCTTATTCTTAAGTACTTCTTTTAATTTGATTTGACTAAAGCTTTAAGAAGTTTTTACCCTACTATTTTTATGATTATTCTTCATGATGTAGATAAGTATTATCTTGTGGATGCGGTGTATACTAATGGACCAGACTTCTTAGCTCCATACCGGAGAACTCGATACCATCTTGACGAATGGATTGAAAATAATCCAGAAAATTATAAAGAGTTGTTTAATCTCCGACACTCAGTTGCAAGAAATGTCATTGAAAGGACTTTTGGGTTGTTGAAAAAACGATGGTTATACTACAGACATCTTCATTCTTTGACATAAAGACACAAGTGAAGGTTATCAGTGTTTGTTGTGTACTCCATAACTTCATCCGCACTGAGCAACTCAACGATCCGATATTAGGACATCAAGAAGTCGTGTTTTTAACTGAAGTAGATCAAAACATTGCTCAGTCTTTACTAGAAGAGGATCGACACGAGGCAGACATGGTTACATCTGTGCAAGTGACAGAGCAATGGAATACGTTTAGAGATACATTGACAATGAATATAATTGAGGATTATCAAGCACGAAGAGGCCTTATAATTTAATATTAGGATATATTTTCTTAAGTTTATTGATGATTTAGACGATTCTTTTATAATTGAACGTTTTGCTTTACAAGCATGTACAAGGGTGATGATTATATTTCTTTAATTGTAATGATTTTGGTGTATTGTATGTTTCAGCTTAATAATAATTGGTCAGGTTTAATATGTTATGTCTTTTTATATAACGTAAATTGATGTTTTTGCTAGATATTTGCATAATGGAAGCGAAGGAACATATGCTAGCGAAGGAAAAAACAAATCAATAGATAGTGACTGTGATGACACAAATACGTGGGCTGAAACTTGGATATGAATCGTGCACTGACTGATATATTCAGGGATGAAAACAATATGGGCCACAAATCTGATGTTGGGTGGAAGCTGATGGCGTATACCACATCCTCTGCTAAATTAAGTGCTCACTTGAAGAAAAATATTAGTGTAAGCAACGTGAAAAACCGTGCTAAGATTTAGAGGAAAACGTATGCCATAATGAGTGTCATCCTTGCGCAAAGTGGTTTTGGTTGGGAAGAGGGAAAGAAAATGATCTCAATTGATGACGAGAATGCATGAAATGTGGAACTCAAGGCTTAGATGATTTTCCTCCGGGACCTGACAATCCTCTTCCAACACAAAAGAAACTCAAGAGAGAAAAGTACCCTCCTCAACGCCAACCAACATGCCTCCCAAAAGGAAAGCAGAGAGTAAGGATGTTCTTGCTTCTTCAGTTGCTAAAATGGCATCATCCCTTGTCAATTTCATGCGTGCAACAACGTAAAAATTGGAAACTAGTGAGGTTTGTGAGGAGGTGATGGCAATACCAGATCTTGAGGAAAACCAACAATTTAAAGCTATTACCTGGTTTATGGAAAATGAAAAGCAGTTTCGCGTGTTGAAAACATTATCCATTGAAAAGAAAAAGAATTAGGTGCTTATGTTTATTCCACCGGCATAGAATTTTAGTTAGATGCAAAATTTTCATTTGTTTGCCTTTGTTTTGGTTTGGATAATGATATTTTATTTCCTTCTTAGCATTCATATTTAAAAGTAAAAGTTTAAATTAGCTAACTATTGATTTGTTTGGTTTCAAATATATAGAATAATCTAGTTCATAGATGTAATTTCAAGGAAGTCTTGAATCCATTGGTACTCATCCAAACAAAAAAATTACAAATACTCAGAATTCAGTGTAGTAAAAAATATCCAAACAAGATATTTCAAAATGATGAAATTTGTAAATCAAGAGGGCATTTAGAATTACCCAATATTTCAAAATCCCATATCCAAACATACTCTTAGTGTATAATGATGAAAGCAAAGCAAGAATCTAGAGCGCCACTTTCAACTGGGAGTCTTTAGCCATGGTTCATTAGGTGGAGAGAGAGTGAATAACCAACATCCAAACTGAAATAGGTTACTAACTGACGCAGCATGAGCTGGGGTTTAAGCCATACTCGCCACAAGCGGAGAGTGAAGGTGTTACCGAAACTAAGCTCCAGTACCACCGCAATAGATGTGAGAAACTAAATGGATTTCCTTCTGTTCAGAGCAAAATTTATGATTGTACAAACTCAACTCGTCTCTACATGGTGTCCGCAGACACTCGTTAGAGAGATACATCTGTTGCCTCTTAATCCACTATTATCACCGCCATGAAAAGGAAAGATAGAAGGAAAAGTGCGTGTGGACTCAATAGAGCTGTACAGTTCCAACTACAGTGGCAGGTGGCTTAATCTCAATCCCAGTAGCCTTGCCTTCTAAAAGCAGTTGCGGTAACGTGTTGGCTTCTTTGGCAGCAATTCCTTCAGCGGTCCATAGTGTCACATGTGGCCACGTGTTTTTCGCGATAACCTTCTCGCCGCCAACGGAACCAGGGTGGGCTTCTAAAGCAGCCAGTTTATCTGAGAACAGTAACGCAGTAATCTCCGCAGGGACGTGCTTTTGCGCAAACTGAGCATATTTGCATACTTCGATAACACCATGACTTCTCTTGTGAGCAAGTGTAATATGAGCCTTCTTAAGGCTGTTCTCCAGATTCTTGTCTTTGATGAAAGCTTCGACCATGGGATTGCTCTGTGCTAACTGCTTAAGAAATTAGGATAGTGGAAATGTTAGAACTTAGAAGTACACAACAATCCTCTTAAAGAAAAGAAAAAAAAACAATCGCCGTGATCAAACTTTGACTTAGAAACCAAACTAGAAGGTACTTTGTTCTTAGTCTTTTATAGAATATAAAATTCGAACATGGAAGTGGTGGATTGATTAAGAAAATCCCCAGAGACAAAACAAGAAAAAGATACTGCTGATATATAACTCCAAACAAAGAGGTCAAAACAAATGCATATGAATTCTTTCAAGACACAAGCGTGGTATTAACTAGAACGACTTTTATGCCTATCAAGAAGAATTTCACAGCCGATCAATTTTAACCGAGAAAGTGTTTTAAGTATGGAATACGTCCAATCCTATCCATTGTTCTTAAACGTCATGCTGTGTGTTTGTATGCGTAAAACATGCATGATTGTACAGTATGGTTGTCATGAATCAATGCTTAGGCTTCTTGTGCTTGAACGACCAGGATTATTAACCGAGTAGCAAAATTCTGTCCTGACAGAGATTTCGGAACCAAAATACATGCCAACAAGTCTAGCCAGAACATGCGGGATTATTGAAAATTATTGATCACGCATATGAAGAACCGATTGTTGATCATACATATGAAGAACCGATAATAATGCAAATATAATGCTTTACTCACATTTCCAAGGAGATCATGAATTTCTTCAACAGGAAGATTGACAGCAGCAAAGATAACAGGCCCTATTTTTTTCTTTGTGCTAGGTGTTCTGTAATCACCCTTAGCAATAGCTCTTAGCTGTTCCAGTACTTGTTTAACAGCATATTCAAATGGAACCTGGACATGCACGAATCAGTACAGTAGTTGAAGTAGAGAGTTTGATCACCGGTGAACAGTGAGAGAACAATAAGTAGCACAATAAGACACCCGCGTGCATTTTTTTTTATTTGGAGAAGGGAGAGAAGGCTTTATAGTAGCAGGAATGGGAACGAAGAAAAGAATTCATACAGCCGATCCAACTAATTTGTGACAAAGGCTTAGATCATCATGTTGATGATGAGGGGATAACTAGCTTTCGTCTCCATCAACTGATTCTCCTACAAAAGAAGTGGGTCACTGGACCAGAGAGTAAATTATCCTCATTGATGTCCACCCAGTGTGTGCCACAGGTAGCGAACTAAAATTTTGGATCCCCAAGGTGCAAGCAGCAACATAGCTTATCTTCCAAGTTGAAGAAACAATACCAACTTCCAATCGGTCATTTGGTGTGTACACTTAAAACAGGTAGTATTTAATGCTTGGTTAAAGGATTTAGTATTTCATGAAAGGCTAATGCCAGTATTGTGCCCTAAAGTATGCACCAGATCCAGCTTGAGTACCTCGCTATTTAAACGTTCCATATTAATATTTGACCAAATTAGTCCAAACTTGGATAGAGGTTCGCCTACTTCAATTTTTTCTGTGGTAAAATTGTCAACGATGAAGGATTTATACCCTTCATTATCTCTTTTTTAAATTTGGTAATTAACCTACTAATGAAACCATGATAAACAGACGTCCGTATGTACCTGAATAGAATTAAGATACTCCGCATTCCCAAGCATAACCTCTCGCAACTTCCTCTCCCATGTAGCCCACTCCTGAGCGTAGTCTCCTTCGGAGGAATTGAATCTGAATTTAAAACCACATCAAGAACACATGAGAAAGTCCAAGTTAATACAACTTGATCATGATACCTACAATTACAGCCTGAATTGAATTAAATACAAGCTACAGCTAGCTATATGCTGGAGAGATTCTGCTACAGAAAGTAATCTTCTTGCACTGAATTACCAACAAGATACCCATTATAGAATTGAGAACGTGGCATCTGTTTTCTTAGAAATTTATTCTCTTGTGAATATATAAGAATCTGCAAGCTCCATCAACTAATTTTTTGAATTCTAAAAGAAAATCTTTATTAATGATCCAAGGCCACAAATATTGATAGATAGAACTGCCATTTATTTGCTGAATAGACAGATTGATTAAAAAAATCATGAAGGCCAATTACTTCATTACGAAAAATAAAATGATTCTGAAGTATATTCATTACCAAATCAAAATATAATTTACAAAAAAATAAGCTAGATATGGTCTGATACAGATATGCTACGTCATCTAATAAATATAATATTTCTACGATGAACCTAAATTTACTAAGGGAATCACATCTCTCTCTTAAGCTCAACTTGATTTGCATCTTTACACAACCACTAGAAAAAGGGAAAAAGTGAGAAAGGGAAGAGAGGGAGGGGGGGTGGGGGGTGAATGTAGATGAATAATCTTTAAGGCAGGTTCGACAAAGTATCTAGGAAACATAAGAGAAGAAAAAGGAAACTAAGCAAATGGATGGGAAAGCTCTAACGTTATTCCACTTTAGCTGCTCAGAAGTAAAAACTCAAAAATTTTACGAAAAATCCTATCTAATTGATTTTCTTAATGATACTTTTCACCACTTAAAATTAGTTAGAAAATTATTGGCACCCAATAAGTACAAATATGAAGCCCTGTGAACCACCTTTCCTCTTAGATTTGATTCAGTGTTTCAAAACCAAGTACAACACTGACATAGTTTCAAGGCACTCCAGAAGCATGAAATTTGAACTCAGTAGGACATGTCCTACTGAGACTACAAAGGCTGGGAGGAGAGTGGGGAAGGAAGGGAGGACAAATCGGGCCTAAAATTCCAAGGAGAAGTCGTCAGGACCAAAAAAGCAATGGACAAATTGTCCCTAAAATTCCAAGCAATTACGTGCTAAAACTTATCAGGACCAAAAAAGCAATGGCCCTACATCACTTAAGGAAATATTATTTCCACCCCCTTAGATGCTTTTACACCTTCTTTTGTCGCTAAGACCGCATTTAACCGACAACGTCAAACTTTTGGGGTCAAAATGGCACTTTGACATTTTCCAGATAAAATAGTTTTGAAATAGGGTTTGGACATCAATTTCTTCTCATGACTAATTCTGTAGGATTCTTTCTTCTAGGATTTTCACAACAATTATTGGGACTACAATAAGTGTTTAGTGTAACAAGACAAGATGTGTGCAACACAGCAGAGCCTAAAATTGAGGATCAAAGTCATGACTGTCACAACTAGTTCATTCCTGACATTAACTTTTTAAGGGTGAAGGGTCCAATACTGGGTTACACTTTCATTTGCATGTGAACAGTCATTGAAATAGTGAAACTTGGTGTGCCTTTCAGACATAAATACTGAAAATTCAAGTAGAAGGAAATACATAGGAGGAAAGCATCCACAATTAGATCATGCGCAATTTCACCTGGTCAAAGAAACTATTGGCGCTGTTGAAATAAGGTTCTAAACCTCTCTTCCTACGAGAATTTATGGAGTTATTGAGTTATGTAATTGAGTTATTAAACTACTTTTGCTCTAACCAATATGAATTCTGAACGCAATATTATTGGGGGAATGCAGAGCTTGCAATTTTCTATCAGCACCAAAGATTTCAAAAGGCAATTCTAAAAACGAATATTAAAAGCAATCAAAAAGGTCTTCCGTTCTTTTTCTGCAGATCGTCATAACCACCAAGATCATTGCAGATGAAAAATGATAAACTCAAGAAAGAAAGATGTGGAGCCGTGGAGGTAATCTGCTTCAAGTTATATCTAACACAAACATTTCCAGCCAAAAAAGTGAAAGTCCTAAAAAAGAACCACTTACTCCTTTTTTTGGGCCTTACAAGAAAAGGGACTTTAAGGAAAGACTAGAAGCAGGCAAAAGATCCTTACAACCTTTTATATCTTTTAGTGTGAAGCTTGTACAAATTTATGCCCTCCTCCAAAATTGACTTCATGGAACCAGGTAGAGGACTCCTGCAGATGCAGAACGGAAAAAGGAAAACATGCAAGCACTAAGTGCAGTAAATAAATAAATCTGAAGCATGTGCATGCCCAACAAAAACATAGAAGTAGATTGGACAAGAATGAAGAAAGAAGTAAAATTTGGATAATAACTATATTACTACAACGACGGATAAAATATTGGGGCAAAACTTTTTCTTACCTATCGGTCTTTAGTAACGGCATCTTCACAAGATATCCAAAACGTTCAATAAGCTCGGTCTCAAACTCCGCACGACTCTGAAAAAGTTACAGGCACTTCGAGAATGCGTCAACGAGCATAAGAAACATAAATGAAATGCTTAGTTCGGTACCTTTCCCTCATATAGGTGATAAAACATTAGCAAAATAGACCCAGCGCGTGGGTTTGACTTGTCAAGAATCCCCTTCAGATAATACAGCAGGAGAAAAGAGTCAGGAACAAGATTCCATCCGATGAGATTAGAACTCTTCAGTATGATAACCAAGTAAAGTTGGAAATGAAAACTTACCGGGTGATTATTTCGGTTAAGCACAAGGAATATGAAAACAGCTAATGCATCTAGAGAGAATGGATTTTTTTCAGTTCCTGCAAGTACGATCAAAGATAAAAACCAATAAATTCATCGCTGTTCACCTAGATGTACCGAGCGGAGCATCACCTAAATGCACGCAATTAACATTCCCGAGATTCCTGATGGAGGGCGAAAGGAGTAAAATGCAGACAGTGTGTGTGCCAAAAAGCCCAAACTTTACGGATATGCCAACTATATCCAATAAAGAAGTTGCATGTGTTAAAGATCAATGCGTTATTCATAAGTTTAGAATAGACGCAATGAAACTAGACTACCCCTTAATCCAGCTTTCGATGCAAATGCATGCTGTAAGTCAAGGACATATAGTCCCAGTAATGAGCCCACATGATAGTTTCCAACTTGTAGCTAATTATGGAGCAGATCATATAGAGGCAACTTATATAGTTGAGGTCCTCCTAACTTTCGGAGATACCACAATTTGCTCTAGTTGAAGCCCTATAAATAATTCTTTAGAAAATTGCAAAAGAATTAGCAAGATGAAGCCAAAGACCAAACTCGTGTACTAGTGGCAGTGGAAAGCTATAAAACACCATAAGCTTCAAGATAAAAACCTTCACAGTCGGGAACAACAGGCACTGCAGATGCACTCGTGGTTCGGCAAATGTCCTCAATCTACATGGATGAAACAACCGCCATGAAGCAAATATGAGAAATATGTATACAGAAGTATATAATGCCATGCATAAAGGGAGAAGCATTCCGTGTCATGCTCTCCCTCTTCGATCCCTTAAGTACAAAGTCTTTAAAGATAAATTGCAACATGGACAAGGTAATTACTTCTTGTTTCCACTTTCCTACTCCACTTAACAAACTCATTGCAGGTGTCGAACCATCTCTCTTCGGACAGGAAAGAAAATCTAGACACATCAACTCTCTCCAAAGAGGAAACAAACTTCAGAGAGAGAGAGAGAGCAGAAAGAGAGAATCCTTACTGGATAACTTTGGTAATTACGTATCAAAAAATATCCAATATGATTAGTTTGCTCCTGCCTTACTGGTCTAGTGAACAAGTCCACAGCTTCACCAAGTAAACTATTTTTGGACGGCATCAGACAGTGTCAAAAAAACCAACCTATGATCAACTAACTGAAGCTTAAATTGTCCTGTGCGGGGAAGGCTATTCTCTACTCGCCTGCTACACCTACATCCAGACACTATACCATGAGGGGCCAGACACAAATTTGCTGATCCACCTTCCAAATCAATTTGTATCCATTTATAGTCGAGTTATAAGTTCCCAACTGCACTTTCTGAACTCTGTTCGTAACAATGAAGTGTGCTTTGATGAATTTTCCTTCAACGAACCCTCCCTTTAACTTCACAAAGAATAATGTTTCAGGTTTGGAGGAGGGAGAAAAGCCAATAAAAAGGAACTATGTAACACTGACACGTAACTAACTGACATGGTGTAGTATGTTAAATGATGTAAACGGACATGTATTGAACTTATGCAGCAAGTTCGGTATTTTCCCTTGAAGTATGAGGAACTGAAGGTGACATGGACAATTTGTTCATGGACTAGACCATCACAGGTTCCTTGCCCTCACATAAGGGGTAGGACAGGTAAGTAGATGAAGTTTACAGCAAATTTATCTAGCAGCATCATTATTTTTGGATATATCTACTATTTGTAATTCATTTTTCCTCAGGAAGAAGGGAAGGAAGAAGCCGCCTAAAGGGTACAACTTGTTTCAAGGGTAGTCTCCCTCTTTATCTCATTCATTAGGATTCACTCGCAAGTTGGTTACAAGGTGCATGCTCCTCATCATCCTTAGGGACACCAATAACCATGCTAGACTGTTGAAAGAATTCGACCACTTTTGAGAATGTATGGTGCGTTGAGCATGAATTGTTGTAAAGGCCCATGGACATGTCTGACAGATCAATTGCTTAATGTCAATTGCATTGATGGTTATATGATCTTTGCTGATTGTTGTAGATTATGCTGTCGAACTTGGGGGCAGCAATTCCATTTCATGAATGATGCTTTCTCGAGTGAACCGGGTTGGAGATATATGCACAGGTGTCATGAGGTGGTTGGCTGGCCATGCAAAGACAGTTGTGGAGTTACGGCATGTTCTAGAAGTGGTAGGTTATAATTTGAAGTTCTCAACGAAGGCAGTGGTGGTTACAGGGTGTCTAGCCTTTTTCTTGGAATGGATCTCAGGCAGCCCACATGGAGGTGCAGTTTGGTAAGTTTATAGACCTGTAACCTTGTTCTTCTTACATGGTAAAAAGAGACTTCAACTGTACTCTACGGTGGGGTGGGGGTGTGTGCCAGGGAAAACAGTCACCTGTCTCCAAACATCTTCATTTGGTGCATTCTTGTCAGCAAGAATAATAGAATAAGGTTTTTTCCTGCGTTCATCGGCAACCAACCGCCAATATTTCCCTGCCAATCAAATAATGAACCAACGTAGGACCAGTCAGAAAACTGTTATCAAATTTACAGTCCTAAGCACCAACTTCCTTAATTTATAGGCCTCTCTCTCACTGCTCATTTTCCTGGCAAGCCAACGAAAAGATCATTTCTGTACTTACGTTTTCATCCATTTTGTAAATAATAAAGAGAGCTTTTCCCCAATACACATATAACAAATCTCATAGCAGAAAGGCCGTAGCAATTGAAACTTTGTAAATTCATTCACATGCATGACACGACTGCAAAATCATTACCTTTGTTAAGATCACCCATCATACTGAGAACTGGACGATCATCCCAAAGTCCCCCCGGGGCGCTTTTTATTTCCTTACAAAGCGCAGATTTTGCACAACCGGGTATTCCTGCAAATTACAGTAAATATTTAATGTCAGAATAAATCAGCAGAAGCCAAGTGTTAAGCATGATAAAGCATTTGGACCACTTCTCTAAAACCTTACGCTTCTATAACAATTAGTAACATAAAATAGTAACAGAATGGTTCAACTCTTTCCACTTATGTTCTACCATGGTGGGAGGGAAGGCGCAAGGGTCCCAACTGGGATTTGTCAAAAGAATATGCTTTCTACTCTTGACTTGTTAGCTCTGCGGGACACATGGATGATTAAATCTAGTATGAAATTCACGAGTGATGCACCTGCTAACCTTAGATCATATTAATGGATTATTATTCTCAAAGATGCAAGTTGGTGGATAAGAAGATCAAAAATATGAATTAGAGAGAAAAACAGGCGAGTACAAGTAACTAATCTTAATTAGCACAACAGATTCGGTCAAGCAAGCTTTAATATTTTGAGCTTTGTGTGACATCAAGTATACACCCTAAAATAGTCTTCTTGCCTACTACATAGTATTAGATAAATATTGACCATATTATAAATGTAAGCTGTAATTGGTATGATAAAATTCAAAATACAAGAAAAAATAGCATCAAAGAATTGTGCAATCAGCTTCACAAGTATAATTGCTTTAACAGAGCCAGCAAACCATTGAGTTGAATTACTCCAGATGACCTAAGTGAAGCGGTTTTTTGACTATTCTGACCAAATATTCTCTCTTAGTGACACGTTCAAATACTTAACATGAAAGACACCATAATATTTTTCCCCCGGAGATTTATTAGAACCACAATACGGACAAAGAGACAAGCTTAAACAGGGGAAAGGTCATTACAAAGTCTGCTTTGATCATTATGGATGCAATGCAAGCTACGACCCAACTCAAATTGCGTCACTGCTGAATGTCCTCTACTCTAGAAAGAACTAGGTCTAACAAGCTCTTCGCAGCTAACATAGTGTCTTTTATGCGGTTAGAAGAACCAAACTTTTTAAAAAGGACCTCTCGGTGAAACCTCCAACCAAAGTTTTTAGGCAGTTACAAGAACATTGCAGAACCCAGCAATATTTTCACTTTTTTCATAAATAAACTTTCTGATTACAAACAGAGTGCCAGATATGGGACAACCTGCTACAGAAAGAAGCCAGGTCAAGGGCCTACAGACTCAGAAAAGCTATCCACAAACTCTATGAAGACCTCATTGGAGGAATCCCCCTTGGCCCAACAAAAAAAAGAATGCCCAAGACAAGAGGAAGCACCCCAAGAGCCCAAAAGGAAATCGCCCAGGATCACAGTCAATATCAATGAGGGCCTGATCTTGGTGGGATTGAATCAAACCCTGCAAAAGGACCAAAAGAAGGCCCAGAAGTAGACCCAATAGCCTTAGGTTCCACTCCCAACGACATTCCCTTTTCTTTTGCTCCAAAGGACCTGGATTTGGAGCCAGATTTGGGTTGAGCCTGATCCACCTTAAAAGTGATCTGAAACCCTCAGCTTTTTTGCAATAAGTTATGTGGAACTACAACAATTATGTGGCTTCCGCTACTCGCTAGATAATGCCTGGACTTCACCGTAGGATGAGCACCTCTTCTTGCCACATACCTCCGCACCATTTACTCACGTAACTCCCATGCATCGCCTCCAATCTGATCTGCAATAGATCATTGCCACCATCTCCTCTGAACACCGACAGCAAGTGACACCACGCCATACATTACTGCCAGATGGTACGGAACCGAAGTCCACAGAGATGGTTGCAGGAGTCGATGAGCCTCTAAATGCTACAATTCTACCCAGCAACATGAAAAGACGTTTCTGTGCAAAAACCATTTGACCCAGCATAAAGCCGGTCAACTGTCCAGAACGGGCCAACCGGCGTATTGGAGTGTCATGGACTCATGGCATAAATACTGCCATGACCATCCCTCCCTCTCTGCGTGTACAGTATTTGCTACACATATTTCAAGCAGTATGTTCATTTTCTTTCAAAACTTGACTTCCAAAATCTTTTCCTGTCTTCTAAAGCTCTGCCCTTCAGTGGTTTCACAAAAGTTCATCTTTGCTAAATCTGTTAATTTTGTCACTCCTTTAGAGATGCCACATTTGAGGTCATTGTGATGTCAACATCCGACCTTTCAAGTTATTTATATCTTAAAAACATTTTCGAGAATATACAACATCAAAACAAGAAAATACATAACGAATGTCAATATCGCTATCAAAGCTAACAAGTTATTATCTTTGCAGACATGAAATCACTGTTTATAGCTTGGTTTCAGAGGCCTAGATATAGATTCTAATATGCTATCAAGATTCAAAACCATAACCTATCTTGCATGAAATGGCAGCACGATATCGATTTCGAATATCTCAATGTTTGATGTAATGACATCACAGAGTAAACTTTATCCAAGTCACAGCAGGCTGGCTGTAAGTTAATGTACCATAGCCGACACTAATCGACTGGGACTCTATTCTCAAAATAGTTCTTTTTAGTTGATAAAGGGGAAATTAAATCTAAATATTGACATTTACATCCCACTAAACTTCCTGAAGAAAATAAATCAACCATCAATTAAAGTATGGTTAAGATTTAACTGAGAGAAGGGTAAAGATGTATTTAGGCTATTGGCAATAATTTTACCTGGGAAGAATACTATCAGACCCTCAGTCTTCGGAACAGTGTCCTTAACAGAGGGATCAGGGCTTGATGGTGTCTCTCTCTCAAGATCACCCTCTTCATCTCTGCCTCCCTCAATGATGGCCAGGAAATCTTCAGCTCTTACTAAGTCTCCTGCAGATCCTATCAAACTTTGATTTTCTGGACTGCGTTTCGCATACTGTTCAAGGAAGGGCTCAGCTTCACTAAGGTATAAGGTTGATGATAACTTTTTATGTTTATATTTGTTCGTTATGTATTTCGCCCTACAAAAGGAGAAAAAAAGAATTCTCAAATGCTGGACAGTCTCAATAAATGGAAGAACTACATTTTGGTGCTGAATCAAAGAATTAACCTTACCATTCATCAAGCATCTTGCAAAGTCCGTCCCGCTTTGCTTTTGAAGTGTTCCAAATATCCATTTGCCTACATAGCAGGAAGCTATTACTGTTAAAGCATTATATACATGATACGGGGTCCAGTCTCTAACAGTTTAAGCTCTTAGAGCAGATCGTAACTCAACATGGGAGTCTAGGGTTCTATTATTCCCACTTATGGTTGGTCCCCCTTTAAGATAGTCTATACTCTCCAGATAAATGCTAATTACTTAAGGCTTAGGCACTAATGCACTACGAATTCTAGAAGGACTAGTTCACTTAGCATGCATGCACATTAACGATTACCTACACATCAAGAGGAACTTCATCAGATTAGTCAAATAAGAATACTGACAAACATACAACTACTTAGAAACAAGTTTCCAAATTAGAATCAAATCAAATAAATTAAAAAACAATTACCTACGATAATAAGTCGCGTAGCTCGACGGACCTTTTTCAAAAAGAGCCGTCAAACCATTTCTGATCAAAAAGGTACGCAACTGCAAAACAAAAGACCAAGAATGTAGCACCAAAAATCAGTTTTTGCAACAAATGAGAATTTCAAGCAAACATACAGGTTTTATAAACTTAGAGACAATATTAAGTACAGTAACAGACATCTGACAGGTCTTACAGCATGTTGACAAGGACTCATTGTGTGGATGCCTATTTCGAGCGTGCACAGGGGATATATAGGCGTTGGCCCCACAACGGTGTCGAGTGTAATGCCACAGCCTAATACACTGACCTTTGCACCGACTATAGCATCATCCAGACACTGAGAGGATCTATTGGAAAAGGACCCTGGAGGCCTCATTCAGGTATAGCCGCCGTATCTGGTTGGGAATGTCCCTGACAAGTGGTATCAGAGCCAAACGATCCGCTATTAAAAAAAGGCAATGCTTTTGAAGTTTCGGACAAGAGGATGATCTCAGAGGAGAACACAGGCCGGAATGATCGAGGTAAGTCTCGCAATGCTATCCTTCCTATGGAAGGTCACATGGCCAGATGTGAGGTTTCTATGGCAGATGTCAAGGAGCTGCTTGATAGGCTAGAGCAATCCATCAAGGAAACCGAACACGGGGTTGGTGCGAAGGTAGAGGAGCTCCAGGAAGGCATGTTCTAGGCCATGAAGTCCACTAGTGACTCGTGGGAATAAGTACACGGGCTTTAACACAAAGGTGTTGGAGGCTTGGCTAAGAGACAAGCTCATATTGGACTGCAAGTGTGCCGTGGCTGCTGGCGGTGACAATACCACCAACCATGCTCAGGGCTGCAAGCGAACCGAGCAGCTCGTGAACAAGCTCGTAACTCGTTCATTAAAAACCTTCATGTTCGGATCATTTAACAAATGTACGAGCTTGAACACAAATTCTAGGCTCGTTTAATAAACAAGATGAACATGAATATGAAAAATTGTTCATTAATAACCTTGTGAACGACTCAACTTGTGTTATTTCTATTTATATCCAAACTAAAAATCCCAAATATATATACATTCTAAAGCCCAACACTAAACCCTTTCAAAGCAATGAAAGGCCCAAAACCAACTCTAAAGCCCTATCACCCACACAAGCGTAACAAGCCTACTAGTTAAATAATCCCTCTTACATCAGGCCATCAGCTTTATCTTTCTTTCTCTTATCTGTTCATCTCTTTCTTCTCTGTATTTTCATTCTTCGACCAATAATATCCATCTTCCTCCACTACTTGATTGCGAGGAACAATTCAAATGGAGCTCTTTGGGATGGCAAGGCAGATGACTGTAGCAAATTTGATGATGAGATTGAGAGGATAGGGGTAAGTATCTCTAAATCCGTTCTATTTTTTCAAGCCAAATTTGGGGATCTGGATGGTATATTTGAAGTTAATCATCTCTTTTTAAGTATATTGGAGAAACATTTTTCTAGAGATCCATGTGGTGATTACCAAATTTCAGTAATTAGGGCTTGGTAATTTTGAAATTTTTTTATTTTTTAAAAAAAAAAAAAACAGTCTCCTTAAACGAGCCTAGAGAGCTGAGCTTGTGTTCATATACGTTTTGTGAAACGATTCGAACGTCATTTTAGAGCTCGTAACGAACACGAGCGGAGTATAAGCAGTTGTCAGTTAAACGAATACGAGCTCTAGCACTCTTAAACGAGCCGAGCACTCATTCATTTGCAGCCCTAATCATGCTCTGTACACACCAAAGGCTATGGAGGCGCCTAAACCTAAAGAGTACAACGGCAAGAGAAATGCCAAGGAAATTGACAACTTCGTTTGTCAATTGGAGAGTCGCTTCAATGCCCTCAAATTTGGAGGAACACGCGAAGGTACACACCGCTACTCGCTATCATAACGAGATAGTTCTTAGTGTAGTGGCGAAGGAAGCATGCAGAGTATGTGCACGATTGCTACTTAGGTGGCATTCAAGGTGGAACTCAATAAACAGTTCTGCTCCGAGAAGGACAACCAATGCCACAAGATTGATCATGGCCAGTAAGAGCAACCCCCCTCCCTACCAAACCCGCGACGCTCTCAAGAGCATCGATTGTATGTGTTGGAACTATCAAATCTCCCCCTGGCTGTGACACCATTGCTACGCTTGGTTCTGCTGACAAACTCGACCAACCAAATCTTTGAAACATGTTTATTTACTCAAGCTGAGGCACATCATCAGCTCATATAGGAGCATCAGATCCCATTAAGCCCAGTAAATATGAGGCAAGGATGAACCTCTCCATAACTACATTTCGGTGTCCACCAAATTAAGCCTCTCGGATGCTCTAATGAAATGATTTTTAAAATAACTGCTGAACTAATCACAACTTACACTTGGATAAGCTTATGTAACCATAAACAGCCTTAACCACCAGAAGAGATTAAGCTATTTTATATGACATGAACTACCAAGATACATAAACGTGTGTGTGCATGTGGATGTGTGATTCACTTCATAACTTCGGATAAGTGCATGTACCTTATATGGGAGAAACTTTAGTTTGATCATCAAATTTGCATCTTCATCAGCTAAACCATCTTGGTTTTGCGTGCCATTGGTCTCACTGACATCTTTCACTACACAACCACTGTTTCTTGCGATTTCAGCAACTGTCTCCTTACTTGCCTTGAATAAATTTACATCAACAAAAAATCCTGTAGAAATAAGCTCAGTAACCGCAGGACATAATTTAGTTTAGTCTTGTACTGCACAGCTATTTGTCATTATGTACAATTACTTTGGTACTGCCCTCACTTTCAGATAACAAGCATATCTCTTTCCTATTTGATAATCTGAAGCTAAACTTCCAGGACCTATATTACAAGGAGTCGGTGTTGGTGTCCTTCTAGGGTACGAACCAGAGTGTGGGGTTCACCTATGTTGAAAACACAAGTCTAGGACTAGTTGTACTGCTCAAGATCCAATTTAATGCCCAGCCTAGTAACAAGCATATTAGACTAGAAAAAACATGTTCATCAACGTTAAAACTGGTCAGCAGTCCAGTACTTGCATGAATGATATTGAGGCCATTAGCAAAGGGGACATATAAGTTCACTTAACAAAATCCTTGTATGACTTCTAAATTTCCATCCAATGCTGCAGATGAGTAGTCCAATACAACAGCACAATAGTATCAAAGTGACATTGAATAAACAGTCGTATATATGAAAGAAGACACTAACTCCATATGTACCGCAAGGACCATCACCTCTGAAGCGCGGGTGCTTCAGAAGGGGTAAGCACCGGGGTTGGGTGCGCGTCGGGTGCGGGGTGGGTGCGTGCCCATCTTTTTCCTTTTATTTTCTTCATTTTATTTTGGGTGCGGATCGGATATGGTTCGGGTGTGGATCTGATATTTATGGGTGGATTCCAAAAGAATTTACGGGGGTTGAAACATAGAACCTCAGTTTTGTGGGGGTGAAAACATAAATAAAATAGTTGTACTAACCTAAGTTACGGGCAGATCGTGAACCAGGGAAAGTTTTAGGGGGGAGAGAGAGAGAGAGCAGCGGCGGCAGTAGCCTCGATGCAACCACCCGTGACCACTGGCTACTCCGGAGACCACCCGCGACACTGGCGACCACCCACGACCACCGGTGACCACCCGCGACCACCGAAGAAGACAAGTACTCACCTCCAGCAGCATTTCTCAAAAGGTAAGTCTCTGTCTTCCTCTCTTTGCTACCTTCTGTCTTCCTCTCTCTTTGCTACAATGCTACCTTATGAGTTGTGACTTGCACGTGGGTTGTAAATTGGAACCAGTTTTGGTATAAAGTCAATACCTATGTTTTCAGTAGCCCCCCACACCCCACCATACACAGTTTAGTCTGCTAAAATTTATATACAGTGTTTAATATTTCATGGAGTATTTTGCTTTTTAGATAGTTGGAACTTTGATGCTACATTGTTACTTTCATTATGATCTATTTGGTGGTGGTTATTACGTATTTGATGGTATTGTACTACTGCAAAATGATTAAATTAAATTGGACTATCTTTTTATGCACTTTCTTAAGATCCAAATTGTTTAGAATTTCATTACTAGGTGTACATAGTAAAAATATATATAAAAAAAAATTGCCTTATCCTATATCCTAAAATTTTTCAAAAGTGCCGTATCCGCGTATCCGCACCCGCAGCTGTGTCCGTGCTTCTTAGACCACCACTAAAGTCTAAACCAAATTTCAATTTATAAATTGTCCCGATAGTTTGCAAAGGTTAAAATTCCTTTAGAACTACATAAAATTGGCAAGAAAGATATTCACCTCGATAGAGCGGCCATAGTTCTTGGTTGTACCTGAAACACGAATCTTTACCTCAATAAAAAATGCAAAAATTCCGCATAAAACAGAAAGAAAGGGCGCAAATTAAATTATGTTTTTGATCACCTCATCTCTTTCTGGTACCGCCGAAAGGCCCAATCACTATGTACATGGATCACCATCTTCAACGGAAGGTTGTTACTAGATATAGAGTCAGCTTTCTGAAAGTTGTAGTAAAACTTAAATGCAGCAGGAAAACGTTTTTCTCTCATCAAACGAACCATTTCCTGTATCAAGTGAGAAAACAAATATGAAGTTAATACCACAGGAGAAAGAAAATAAAACTAAATATTTGCAGTACTGTACAAAATCCATATTCAAGGATTCGAAAAGCAACCAAATCTTGTAGCGATCACTAAAGGATAAAACTCATAATTTCAAAAGTATATTTGACCTGCAATTTTGACGTCGAATAATCAGATGGATGAGCTTGTAAAAACTTCGAAAGAACTGATCGATCAGCAATTCTTGTATGTAGTTCAGCAGCCTCATTACCAAACCAATCCAAATAAGTAGGACAAAAGGAGGTACCAACACTATGAAGAAGCGCCTTTATTTGCTGCAATGATGTAGGATAAGATAAATATCCGCGCATACCACGATCTCTACTTAATTAATTTACTTGTGACTGCAAAGCTGCTATTCAGATACTGGAAGATCCCCTTATCTACCTGCTTTTCATCTGACCTATTTGCAGCACAAATTTCCAGTAGGCTAGGTCCCAAATCTTGGTCAGCTGAGCTGACATGAAATATAAAGTTAGTAATTGTGCAAAAAGTAGAAAGAAACTCGAAATACAATAAAAATTAGGTGAAGTACAGAAAAGGGGAAGCGTTAACTTAAAAAGTATTCAGTATCTAAAATAAGAAAGAAAAGAAGGATTTAGCTCATTTAATCCGATTAGTGATTATGAATATATGCAGCGATTAGTATCCTGGGAAACTAGGTGATTTCTACATTTTCCAAAACTAGTATTTTTCCTTCCCTCTCCTCCTCTTTTTCCAAGAAGCCAGCAGTGCCAAAAACTCATAAATATTAGCCATATGCAGGTAATTTATTCACAAACAGATTCATGGCAAGTCCAGAAACTGAACTGGACTTGAAACTAAACTCTATTACGAGCCTTGAATCCAAAACCAATGGAAAGAGAAAAACCCAAGTACAGAGAACAACTCAAGCACAAAAAAATGAACAGAACACTCGAGCATAAACTATGCTAAGACAAAGTAACCACGGGGCAGCTATTGAAAATAAGTCTACCATCTACGCTCAGACAATTTGCACACCTGCGACTGCTTGAAGAATGAAGACATATATATCTGAAATTTTGATATACTATATCTCATCTCGCATTACGTAAGTCAGAGATAGCATATAAACTCCAATCAAAACACTAAAGAATAGTACAATAGTTTACTGAGACGTTCTACCTAAATGAGTTACTGTAATCCTGGAAACAATCTTGCCCAACGTTAATTTGTAAGCCAAGTTGATTATCTTTATTGGCATAAATTGACTTGTGAATTCATTTGCCAATTTGATGGAATCCATGCCTTTCCTATTAATTAACAAACAAAATCCAAAACTAAAGGCCTTCTCAATAAGTAATGCTGCTCAACTTGACTTCATTCCACACTGGAAAGTGCCCAACATTTTCATGTTCAATTAATCTATATACACTTTACAAGATTTGAGCTTGTATCATGAAGTTTCAATTGATATGAACTTGCTAAAGTCTTATTGAAAATTCTGAAGTAGCAAAAGTTACCGAGATTTTCAGTTATGTCTAAGAGTTAAAGTAAATAAGATGCTCAAAGAAAACAAATAAAAATTAAACAACAGCTTGGTTGAAATCAGTGAAGGATAACTTGTCCAATGAAAACCTAGTCCAAAACTTCAAAGGCAAATAATGCGGTTGACACGATAAAGGGCATGTCAGAACGTTTCCAAGCTACTTGAACTTGAGTAAAGAAAAAGGATAATATCAGCATACCTCCCTCTAATGGTGGAGGAGGATAGTCTCTCAAAACCTGCTCCATATGATTTGGGCTCTCATGACTTACAATACGAGCCACAAGACCCTCTAAAATCTCACCCTGCACCTTTATGTGGTCTTTTGATCCTGAATATTGCTTAAAACATGTTAGCAAAAAAAGCCCCAACTAATTTAAATAAACTGACAGCTCCCTAGCTCAGGCATTCCACAACCACCATGAATGTCGAGTCAATCAGAAAAGCACAGTTCAAAATTGCATGCAAGCCGAAGTTGACAACTTTCTTTTGGACAGACAGAACATATGATGCAAACTGACATATATCCAGAAGATAGGCTCATGAGGGCTGTGGTCTCAGTTCACTGTTTCTTTTTCTGCTTTAAAAAGATGTTGCATGCAGGTAGTTACTTGAAGAAAAGCATTAGTTGCACGTCTAAAAGTTATTTGCTTTAGAAGCATTAGATGTTGCATGCAGGTAGCTAAAAGCATTAGTTCTTTGCTGCAAAAAACGGGAACTCGGGCTCATTGGCTACAGTATCGATTTTGTTTTAGTCAAATGCTAGGCAGCAACTGGGCTGAAAGTGTTATGAGTACCCACTAAGCAAACTAAACTATGAAGAGATAGTAGCAGACATAATAGATCCTACGAGTTAACATGCATTACATTTAGTTCTTACTTTAGACAATCAACTTAAATAAATGAATTTTCAAGAAAAACTTGCTTTCCCTGTCCCAGGTTGAAGCCTGGACCCCACAGGAAGACAAATGCAGTCTTGTTCAGGAACATGGAATGACTAAAAAGCAATGCATGTGATGTCAATTGTAGCAACGGTAATAGT
>JAVXUO010000286.1:0-19434 GCA_033065855.1 Escallonia rubra | reverse complement strand
AGAAACGAATATGACTTCATTTTTAGATATCTTTGTAATGCCAAAATAGCTGTTTACCTCACAAATTAATTTTAATATAATAACTCAAAGTCTAAAGTAGAAATCATATAGTACTATTTTGAATGCTTACAAAGAATCAAATATAACGCATTTTTAAATTAGTTATCTAAGAAATTTTTTGCCGCTACCCAGATCATAGGAAGATACTTACAACCTCCCATACTGTTAAATTCAATGGTTGTATACTTTTAGTGGCACTTATTTAGTGACTTTAAAAAACGTACTTTTAAAAATTTTCAGTTATGGTGTCAACAAAAATAACAGTAAGCATATTTATCGATCATTAACAGTTTTGTATAGAGGGTTGTAGGAATTTTTATGTACGGTAGGTAAAAATAATTCATTATCTGGAATGAATTTATATAATTGCAAATAGGATGGCTATGTCAAGGTGCTATCGTACACTTCTTCTTACTGTTCTTTAGCTGGTTAAATTGGAATCATTCACTACTCTTTCATTCATAAGGTCGGAACTCAAACTTCAGTTGCATTCCTGGGAGATTTATGATGAAGATATGACGTCTTTGGGAGACAGTTCAACATTAATAGCTATTGGACTCCTGGAACAGATAAATGTCACCAAAGATAACAGTGACCATCTGTGGTACATTACTTCACGTGCTTCCATTTAAGTTCCAATGTCTATTTTTAGTTGCCTATTTATGTCTACACAATAAACTATTAATTCTATAGTTCGTGCACCTTTTTTAGGATTTTTCTTTTTCAATACAAATGACTGCGACTGATTTTTAATTCACTATGTTTAATTCATATGTATATATAGGGTAATCTACAAAAAATAATGTTAATATATGATATTCTAACTTCACAAACTTTTATAATCACCTTAATATACTATAAGTTTATAACTTAATGAACAATGTACAAATCAAAGATGAAGTATAATAATTTTATAATCTTACGCAATTACATCATCATCTCTCACAGTTTAGACAACCGCACGAATACATTTTAAAAGGTTGGTTGTCTGAAAGGAAGTAAAATAGATCCACTTACTTCTATTTTTGCTCTAAGGTTTTCATGGCATGCTTTGAGTAGTTTTATTCCGTTTAAACAATAATTTACTAAAAAAATATTATTTGTGCCTTTTTGTACTTTCTTTTATAAATTTTAAATTTCATTGTAGAGGACTGTAGTAGATGTCTAATTTAATATATGGTAAGGAGTTCTATCAGAAGTACTTATAAATGAAATTGTTGATCAATGTTGTGCCACATAACGTGAAAAATTAAAACAATGTCTCACACTTATATGGATATGGTAAGCAAAATGAATAGTGTAAATATAATTTTGTGTATAAATTCTTGAAATTTAACTTTTTGTATAAAAATAAAATTAGTACCTAAAATACTAAAGAACAAAAGTAAAATTCTAATTTGATGTGAAATATCTGAATATTCATCGTATGCTTCACTTTTTTAATACTTTATTTTGAACTTCTGAATCTTACTAATTTTTAAGCACTAAAACATGCTTTACTATTATGAAATAATTTCGAGATTATGCTTTCATTGAATTTATCTTGATTATGCTTATATGTGAAATGTATGAATGCGATATGTTTTGAATTCGATAGTTCTCTTCAAGCGAATATGAATAAATCATAATTTTCAAAACCATCTACATGATGCTTAAATACCCAACATTAACTCTACTAAAATATATCGTAACTCAAACATACTCATAGTGTTTAAATAGAACTCACTCGGGCCTCGTCCGGGTTACTGAACTAGTAAATATATAATAGACGAAGCGTTGGACGTTGTAGAGGCAACACATAAGCTTTTTTTAGTGTTGTTTTTCCTTTTTACCCCTTTTAATTATGCGACACGTCATCTTTGTTCAATTTTACGACACGTCATCATCTTTATTTTGGTGTTTCATTCGTATTTAATCTCTACTTATTGAAGTCTCACATTCATCATGACTCTTTCTTATAACTTATTGTTAAAAAAATCGGAAATATTATTACCATAAATTTAGTTAACCTTATAAGAGTAAAAAATTAATTCTACACATATTAGGACTTAATTTTGGCTATTAACACCTCAAAAACACTTTAAATAACAAAATAAACACTCAAACATAAGAAAACATAGATTACACATCATCATGTTTGTTTTGGTGTTCTATTCTTCATTTACTTCTACTTATTAAAATCACACATATATCATGACTCTTTAATATAACTTATTATTAAAATTTCAGAGGTATTTTTACCATAAATTTAACAAACCTTGTAAGAGTAAAAAAAAAAGTATCTTCTACACCTTCTAAAACTCAACCTAATCAATATATTAGCATATTAGGGCTTGATTTTGACTATTACACGTCATACATAAAGAAAACATAAATTACACGTCATCATGTTTGCTTTGGTGCTCTTTTCTCTTCTACCTCTACTTATTATATTCACACATGCATCATGACTCTTTATTAAAACTTATTATTGAAAAATTCGGAGGTATTACCATAAATTTATTAGACCTTATAAAAGTTAAAAATCAAGTCTATACCTTCTAAAATTCTACATAGTCAATTAATCAACATATTGGAACTTGATTTTGACTGTTAGCACCTTGAAAATACTTTAAATAACAATATAATCACTTAAACATAAAGAAAAACATAAGTCACATGTGAAAATAAAAATTGTCGGTCACAAATTAAAAGCTTTCTTTTATTTATACAAAAGCAACATGTAAAAGGAATATGAGTTATAAATTGTTGTAAATAATTTAAAAATACAAAAATGATATTTTACATCATGTGTAACACCCGAACCATAATATTGCCCAGTGGTTTAATTTATTTTTAAGCGAAGACTTTTATACAGATTTAGCGTCAATTTTTATAAATGAAATTTTAATCGGTAACCTTTAGCAACAAACTTTTAGAAAACATAAGTTATAGCTTAATGATAGCAGTTATAGGTGATATCGATTTAGGTTTTCAGCGACAAGAAGGGTTAATGATATTTTTAGAAGCCTCTAGCGATAATTGCGTACTTTATCGTTAGCATTGAAATTATATTAACAATTTTTAGCGACAATATTTTACATACCTAGTTTCGACACGTGTTTTTAGCGGCGAATTATTTTTCTGAGCATCGGTATACTTTTAACGACAATTAGTAAAGCGTGGTTATGTAACAGCCTGTTAAAAATAAGAGTGATTAGTAAATTTTAGACAACTTATAAGTATTAAAACTTAATCCTGGTTATGATGGAATTGATTACAACTATGACCGATGACTATTGTGCCCACTTTATAATATTAGCCTAATATAATGATATTTATTATCCTTTGCAAGCTCATTATAATTATAGGTATAACCTAACATAATTTGGTATATAAATGTTAGAATATATTGTGATAAAACAAGTGTAGTTTATGAGAAAATGTCATTGGATGCATTTAGTAGATATATAAACTATAATTTGGCGACAAATAATAGTCATAGAAGAGGTGAAAAATAATTTCAACACTCCAAAATAAGGAAATGTCATGTTCATCAATCGAATATTCTTATTAGTAGCATCTTACAAGAATTAAAGAAAAACATATACATAAAATATTGGATATTATGTGATCGTTTTGTTAAATTTATTTTTTACAAAAAGTAATAACTTATTTGAAAGTGATAAGGTGCGTATATAAGTCCTGTTAAATTTGAGATGCAACTTTGTTCCTTTTAAATTTTTACTTGATCACTATAATAACCTCAAGAACATATATACATGTAATACCTTAAAGACCCTCTGAAGTTAAAGAGAATTCTTGATAGTGTCACCATATTTTAATTTAAACTAAAATTGTATTTGTTATTCGACTCTATATGGCACCAGCATGATTATGCTACTACTCTGCTAAGACAATTTTAATTTGAAATACTGATTGACAACTTCAAACAAGTATCTAGCGTATTTGCTATTTAATTATGTATGGCACCAGCAAAATTATTCTACTACTCTAAGTAATAAGTCAATATTCATTTGAAATACTACTTGACAACTTTAAAGAAGTATCTAGCAACTCCATTGTGTCGCTATCTATTATTCGTCTTTCAACTTATAATGTAAAGAAATTACAGGTAAACACACATGTATATACAAATATCTCATAATTATTGTGTGCAGTCTAATCAAACAAATAATGTTATTTTGATAATCGAAAGTTAGGAGTAATGCAAGTGAATTCATCTTTTCGAATTTTAATTAAGTGAATCGCGATTAATTCAAGAACTAATACGATTCTTTGTATTCAAATAAGATATTTTTCTAGTGTTATTATTATTATTTTTTATGTGCTACACATTAATACACTTTTTAAAATCTTATAATAATATATTTTTTTAGAAACAAAACCGAGTTTTGTTCGGGTTACTAGGCTAGTACTTCTTAGCACATATGCACGTTAACGTACCACATATCAACAGATGCATGTCATGTCATGTATTTGCGTTTTGCATCGACGGAAATAAACATGCATTAAGAACACATATAGATCCCACTTTTCTGTAGGGTTGTGAAAATCAGGCCGTCGACGATTAGTGGTTGCAGATTTGAGGAGATGATGGTGAGGAGGGAAAGGTGGCGGGCACTGATGGTGGCAGCGGCTGACACTTGACAGTAATCATTAGTTTTGTCCGGCATGGAGAGTACCAGCCGGTAATGCCAAATTTGGCTGGTATATGGGCTGTTACGGAATAGTAAGGGTTTCTTACAGGGAGAACGCAAAAATGGTATGTATCAACTGGATGCAACCAAATGAACTTCCAACACAGAGTAAGCAGAAAATTGGTAGCCAGTTCAAGTACTGGAATGACAATTGATAGAACTTACTCATCAGCTTGATAGACCAGGCCTGTCAAATCTGCAACTTGACGAAGTGCTGCCTTCCATCCTTCAACCCTTTCCGCCAACTCCGTTCTTCTTTTATGGTCGCCTTCTGCCTTCACCTCATTTTCGTAGGTGTCAAATTCCGTTTTAAAATTACCCTCTAGCTTTCTAACTTCAGACGGCTGAACACCATAAAAGACAGGCAAAACAGCGGCTCCACGCGCCTTACACTCGAGGATCGTTACAAGTTCGTTGAGGCACCAAGTTGAAGACGCGTAGTTTTCTGACAAGACAACAATCGAGATTCTCGACTGTTTGAGTGCTTTCGGGAGTTCCACTTTGATGTATTTTCCCCTCTCTATGGAATCATCGTCTCTAAATGTTTGAAATCCCGCGTTTAGCAGATAGGTGTAGAGGTGATTGGTGAAATTTTTGCGGGTGTCTTTGCCTCTGAAACTCAAGAATACGTGATAAGCAAAGGGAGAACTGGAGGTGGTTGCCATTGCACAGATCGATCTTAGGAATCGGAGATGGACAGATCAAATGGAGCAAGTCAACGCAGAATACCTGTGATATCCACATATGGTCTCCATGACTACGGGAAGATTATCATAACTTAAGACAAATGGAAATTCATCATACCGTCGCTAAATGAATGGCATGCTCATGATCACCAATTGTAGCTGCGAAGACATTCACAGCTGGGTTTGATTTCTTTAGTGACGCCCCAGCATGTCAGATTGCCTAAACTGTGGACAACACGAGCGTATGTGTATTTGGTAAGAGGCAAAATACACAAATCTAGGCCTAAGGATAAAGAGAAAGCTCCGAGAAAGAACAAGCTTACCTTTGTAAGACAAGCAAGCTGAAACCCCTCTCTCCGTCTCAGTGAGTGGGAAGGCAAAAAAATTGCAGATTTACGGTAGCTGTTTAGTCAACCTGCTTGCCGGCCAATATGTCACATGTGCTTGTCTAATCTATGGGTCCAATAAAGACCAGCTCACATGCAACTTGCATCAATTGCGTGGGCCACTCTGCATTATGCTACAATGCTCTCTCCTTGTCTTTTCCTTATTTTTTTGTGGGACAGACGAAATGTGTTGGAATTGAAATTTTACTTTTTAATTAATTATTAATATACATATATATATATATATATATATATATACATATATATATATATATACATATATACATATATGTGAGCTGATCTATTGACAGCGCTGGCAAAATAGGACATCTTGCCAGCGTGATCTGGTCGTCCATCCCGGCGCTGGCAAAATAGGACATCTTGTCAGCGTGATCTGGTCGTCCATCCCTTCGGGATGGACGGCCCAAATCAATTTTTTTGTGGCGCTGTCAGTCGTCCGCTACATAGTGTAGCGGACGGACCTTTTTACCATCTTACCCTCGCTCACCCGTCCGCTAGACTGTGTAGCGGACGACATTCTTGGGCCCACATCGTCCGCCAAAAAGTAGTCCGCTAAACTGTCTAGCGGACGACTGTTTCCGTCAAATCACCCACTTCCCCCTGACAGTTGTCACATCAGTCGATGCACGACTGTTACTTTGTCGTTATCCCAGCGTCCGCAACACAGTGTAGCGGACTAGCCCCTAACTTCGAAACCCTTCTAAACTTCTATTCATTCCTTCTTCTCACAATGAAACTATTCATTCTTCTCACGATCAAACTAGCGGCGTTGGCAAGTAGATCGGCGCAATTTCTTTGCAAGAAATCCTTTAATCGTCTCATCAATCACGTAAGTTCACAAACCAATCATTTCTTTGTTCATAATCTAGAGTTCATCTTGCGGCGTTGGCAAGTAGATCGGCACTATGCTAGCGTTTGTCAATGTATATACATATATATTATATATGTGTATTGCGATTATCTGATCACATGCTAGCGCTGAATATGCTAGCGTTGTATGTTTGGGAATGTTTAGGCTTCCAACCTTGCCCTCTTTCCATTATTTCAGTTGCAAAAAATGGATTTCAACCCTGGACCAGAAGATCCGTCTGTATTATACGACCAAGCAAACCATATCAGTACGCTCATATGGGATGGTGGAGTAAGATACTTATTTTATCGTTTATATCGTTTATTTTGCTTACGTATTTCAGTTGCGAACGTTGTATATCGTTTATTTTGCTTAAATAATATTTATTAATTCGTAGGAAAGAGCACTTGTCAACACGGTAGAAGTAAGCGATAATTTCAACGCCTGGAAATTGAACAAAACCCAGAAAAGATTATTGCGTGGGATTGGGTTTGGGATTTTAACGCATGGGCAGATCTTTCAACAACTTGACCGACACTTAATAGGTGCCCTTGTTGAAAGGTGGAGAAGTAAAACGAATACGTTTCACTTCCCTCTCGGAGAGATGACAATTACCCTAGAAGATGTAGGGTTCATCTTAGGGTTACCGGTGACGGGGCGGCCGGTAATAGCTCATCCGTCCGAAGCAACGAATAAGAGGACCACTAGGGACTTCTTTACTTCGATACCCCAGGATCAATTTAGCAGTGGTGGTATCAAGTTGAAGTGGTTGGTAGATACCTACGGGGTTTTGCCAGAAAACTATACGGGCCATGACCTTGTGCTGTACACACAAGCCTTCCTCTGGTGGGTGATGGGGGCAATATTATTCCCAACGACGTCGAAGAACACGGTCAGCGTCAAATATTTACCGTTTTTGCGTAACCTGGCTGAGATTGGGGATTATGCCTGGGGTGCAGCAACTCTTGCATACCTGTACCGAGCATTGCACAAGGCAACGAGGCCCGACTCCAAAGCGATATGTGCATGTCTCTCGCTATTGCAGGTATATCATACAATTCTTCATTACGTGCTCTTTGTTGTTGTTTTTTTTGTTGAATGGACAATAAATGTTGACGATACTTTATTTAATGTCTTCGCTCTCAGGTGTGGTCTTATGAACACCTTGCTACCGGCGCAGCCAGGCGTAGGGACGGAACAGATAATGTGTGGCCTCGGTTGTGCGCCTGGGAGTACAGCCGGAAGGAAACCCACTACCGAGGAGAGACGATCCCCATCACAACATTTCATACTATCAGGGGGAGCTCGACTCGTTATCTCCTGGCCAGATGCGATGGGCACCCTACAAACGTTTGGCGCGACGGGTGGGAGAGTCGTTCGTCTTCACGCTCTCCGGGTTGCAACGCACACCCCTGATCCACTTCGAGGTCGCAGAGTGGCAGTTGCCAAATCGCGCTATGCGCCATTTTGACTGCCTGCAGGGGTTGCCAGCCGGTGCGCCAGATATGAGGCTTAACAGGAACCCACCGGGTGTCGGACTGTTTGGCAGGGCGAATGCGCACGACTTGTGCGCGCGTGAAATTGAGGTCTGGAATTCCTGGCAGGACACGCTGGCGGCCATTGTGTCGGAGCCTGACCCCGTCATCAGCATCGAACAGTACAATGAGTGGTACTACCACATCACCCGGAGGAGAGTAGCTCCAGTAAGGTTTGAACGCGGGAAGAAGTACCACCCTAGGGGTCAGATCGATGATCACATGGCATACAATCTGGTAAGTTGCCCAACCAGTGCTTCTAATTGAACTTGATCATTCTAAGTGTGTACGAAGTTACTTATTTATTATCTCTCTGGATGTAGGTTAATGCCTCGTTCGCCTTCTTCCAGAAGTTGAGCGAGCGGAAGGATTTGGTGGATACCATGGGCGAGGAGCTTCGCCAACAGGCTGAAGCGTTGGCGTATGGCTGCGGGAATTTTTTGCGGCAAGCATCGGGACGGCCTTCGGGCGTCACCCCGGGAATGGGTTATCCGGGGTGGCAGCGGCCGTTTGTTCCCGAGGGATGCACCGATCCCTCGGGACAGACTTCGGGAGTGAGCCAGGGATATGGTTTTCCCTCTGTACCGGAAATGGGTGGTGATTGGGGACCGCCAAGCACCATGGGCCAGGCTCAAGCGCCGTGGGAAGATTACAGTGCGCCCTCCTTCTCTTTGCTATTGGATTCGGAACCCCAACCCCTCTCTCAGAGTCAAGTCACGCAAGACTGGGGTTTCGGAAACATCAGTCTGTCCGAGACACTGCCCATTGTCCCGTGGGCAGGACCATCTATTGCCGAAGGCGGGCAATACCCCCCCGTTGACCCCCCCGAAGGAGTGCAATATCCCCCGGTCGACCCCCCCGAAGGAGTGCAATATCCCCCGGTCGACCCCCGAGGGCAATATCGCAAAGGGCATCCGTTGAAGCCCCTAAAGCCGCGTAAATGCCAGATAACCAGAAAGCGTTATTTTAGCGGCTACCGGCTTGACAAAGCGTTGTATAGTGTGGATCATCCGGAGGGCATGGATTACAGTTGCTCGTGGGGAGAACTGGCCTCCCTGGCTCCGGGGAGTTGGTTAGACAACGGTGTCGTCTCCACCTACGTGGAGATTCTGAAGGAAAGGTGTCGGCAGCAGCCGACCTATCTGGCCGTTTTTTTGTTGGATGCCTTTTTTCATAGCATCCTAGTGTCTGAATGGCGGGAGTGGGTCGAACATAGGCGGAAGAAAAAGTTGGCCCAGTGGAGACCGTCCGCTAACCTACGAGCGTATCTTAATAGGGATAGTCCGGTGAGCGCAAGTGTTGCCGATGTGTTTCTAATCCCATTTCTAGGGGAAAGCCACTGGTACTTGGTTTGCTACGAACCAACAGGTAAACTCGTATCGGTGATCGACAGTCTCCACGACGATTCTCTCCGTATGCATGTGCTGCAGATGTACAGAGCCCAGTTGGATAATGCTCTGATTCTATCTTGCCATAAATTTTAACTCGTGTCTTACGCCATTTTTTGTTTCTCGCAGAATATTTTTTATGCAATGGTCAATCGTGTCCGTGGTGACCCCGTACCGGCGCGGCCAAATCTCGATAGGCGATTGAAGAAGAGGAGGCCCAAGCAACGTAACACTTCGGACTGCGGCGTCTTCCTTTGCATGTACATGGATTTCATTTGTCGCTCTGAGAGCCTCAAGGCGGCCGTCTGGAGCCAAGCAGAAGTTGAAGCCTATAGATATAGAATAGCTTGGCAAATTATGAAAGGCCGGCCTAGAGCGGTTAGGCTTATAGAAAATCCGGCTAATGACGAGAATCCGCCCCAACATGCGGACCCCAGTTGAAATTGTATCATAACAATATTTTTTACATAAACCGTGATTCATTGGTGTGATTTGATTTGTGTTGATTTCTGTTGTCGATTACTGATTGATTGATTTCAGTTGTTGGTTTTTTGGCCTCATTGGGAATGATTGAAATGTGGAAAACGAAATGGTGCAAAAATTTTCTAAGTAGTGAAGTTTAGTCTTTCTGCTGTGCCGTCCGCTATACAATGTAGCAGACTAATGTAGGTAGAGAATTTTTCTAAGTGTTGATGGGTGGAGCTTTCTGCTGTGTCGTCCGCTATACAATGTAGCGGACAAGGTAGACAATTTTTTTAAATCTCCTGCTCCGTCCGCGATACAATGTAGCGGACAAATGTAGGTAGATAATTTTTCTAAGTTTTGATGGGTGGAGCTTTCTGCTGCGCCGTCCACTATATAGTATAGCGGACATAAATGAAGACCAAAAGTTTCTGCTATGACGTCCGCTACATTGTATAGCGGACGTAAAATGAAGACCAAAAGTTTCTACTATGCCGTCCGCTACATTGTATGGCGGACGTAAAATGAAGACCAAAAGTTTCTGCTATGCCCTCCGCTACATTGTATGGCGGACGTAAAATGAAGACCAAAAGTTTCTGCTATGCCGTCCGCTACATTGTATAGCGGACGTAAAATAAAGTTTACCTTTTTACCGTCTGCTACGTTGTATAGCGGACTTAAAAAAAACTCCAAAAAATTAGGTCCCTGCATATCCGTCCGCTATACATCAGATGGTAAAAACATTCCAGTATTCGGTCGAAACATTATTAGGTAAAATATTATTACAAATGTCAAACTTATACAAATGTCTATCTTGCCATAAAAATTATTACAAATGTCAAACTTATACAAATGTCTATCCTGCCATATAAATTATTACAAATGTCAAACTTATACAAAAAATTAAAGGTCCACTGCAGCTTGTCCGTCCTCATCTTCGGCGTCATCTTCTTCCCCGTCTTGCAAACCCCCTGAACTTATCCCCAGTGCCTTGTAATGGTTCCGCTTGTCGTGGTCAGTCATTTTGTTGCACAATGCACACCTTCGCAGCTTTTTAGGTTGAGTTGCCGTTTCAATTGAGCTTTTCATCCGCGTAGATCTCTTGCGGCCTTTCGTTTGCGATATAATTGGATCCAACGGCCGGATATCATTGTCGTCTTCCTCCCCCGGCTCGTCGTCTTCTGATCCCGTCGTTGGCTCGGTGTCAACCGCGTTGGTGACTGAAGCTGCTTCCAACTGGTCGACGATGGGCTCTTGTTGCTGAGCTACCTCGAGGAGATGTTTATAACAGACCATTGTAACAGCACCCTTTACGGACAAACGGGTGAACATCGTCACCAGATGATTATACCGCAATGTCTCTGATTATTCAAAGTCAGTATACGGGTGCTCCAGAAAGGAAATGGTACCGTGCAACCTGTTTGCACCTTTCGTCCACCGTGGCAAGACGTATTTATCGGGGATTGTCCTGATATTCTTCTGGGTGAAAAACCGCAGAACGTGTCTACACAGGATGCCATGGAACTCAAACTTCTTGCAAACACATGTCACCGAGTCCGTCAATGTGTCGTGGCTCACCGTATACATTCTGCGCAGCTTCTCAGGGACGAGGTCATTCACGAGCGAATAAACCTTGTACTCACGCGTAGATATTTCTGCCACCTTGTTTATACTGTATCGTCCAGATTTTCGCAGCTCTACCTGGTATAGCAAGAAGATTTCCTTCGTATAGACTTTGGCACCGTTCAGCTCCAGCGGGGTCTCGAGCAACCTTCTCCTTTGTTTGTACGTTGTTGCAAAGTCGGCAGCCCTTTCTTTTACGAACAACGAAGCTACCGCTTTTTGTGCGGATGCAACGAAAGTCTTCAAATTGGTAGCTGTACCCACATAACTATCGAACGTGGCATTCATGGATTCACTCCTGCCCGTCGTTTTCATGCCCGCTGAAAAATACCTCCTCGTGTAAACGCCAATCCATTGCTCTTTGCGCTCGTACAAGTGCTGGAGCCACTCGTTGTCTTGCAATGAGTAATCCCGAACAAGCTTTTCCCACCTCTCCTCGAATTCCTCAATCGTTAACGACTTGAGGACGCACTTGTCAAAATCCTGTTTAAAGTCTGGATACTTTGCGTACACGTGATGCAGCCGTTCCGGGTATTTGTTGCTTATGTGCCAGGTGCACAAGTTGTGCCGAGTGTCTGGGAAGACGGTCACAATAGCCTTCTTCATTGCCAAATCTTGATCGGTGATGATCACTTTGGGTGCTTTGAAGTTCATTGCTTCCAGCCACGTCCTAAACAACCATTCAAAAGAACTCTCGGTCTCGTCCCTTAACAAGGCGAACCCGAACAGGATGGAGTGATAATGATGATTGACCCCCGTGAAAGGGGCGAACGGCATCGAGTACTTGTTGGTACGGTATGTGGTGTCGAACGTCACGACATCCCCAAAATGCTTATAAGCAAGCCTCGAACGACCGTCGACCCAAAAAATTGTGCTAACTCGATGCTCGTCGTCAAGTTTATAATCGAAGGTCAACTGCGGGTCCTCCATCTGCATCCGTTTCAATAGGCTCATTGTGGCTTGAGCATCATTGAGGTCATACGCGGCTCGTCTATGGGTTCGGACCGCGTTACGAACGTCTGTCGTGTTAAAGGTCAAATTTTGAATTCCCCCAGCCTGTTCAGCAAGAACATTAATCATGTCGGTAGGTCCTAGTCGCGCATTGCTCATTGTCTGAATCAGGCTCCTTGCGACCTTACCCATCTTCTTGTGTTGATGCATCTGACTCACCTTAGAAGGGGTTACTAACGGGTGATTGTGTGCCAGTTCCAGGCTGGTAATAAGCCAATGGTCTTGATTGGGTTTGTAGCTTACGAACATCTTGACCTGGCAATTTGTGCGCTCAAAGCAGTCCCGTCTTCTACGCGGATATCCTATTTCGTCATCACTGTCATCATTGCCTACGCGTGTCTCATTTTGCACTGGGTTTCTGCTCCTATGGCACTCGTATAAGCGAGAGCATATCTTTCTCGTTATGGTGCTCGTTCTTGAAGTCTTTATTCTAATGCCAAAACCAACCCTCAATGAATACGCTCGAAAACATTCTTCAGCTTCTTCCAACGTAGCAAATGTTCGTCCTAGATACGGATCACTAGCATCTACGGGGACGTTGGAGCTCGACACGAAATCAGACATTGTGAAACAAGAGCTGTGTAGAAATAGACTACGCTTAACAATCAAATGGCATTTCTAACTGAAAATATTACCTAAAAATTACCTTGGCGAATAGACCAATTTAGGATGACAAACATACCGTATGCATAATCTCAAAAGTGTCTCCAAATTAACAATTATTAATTTATTGAACATAACAAATTTAAATTAGTAAGATAAATAGATGAATTCATCATGCCAAAAAATCGAATTAAACTATAATGAATTAAATATAAAGTTAACAAATTATACCTTTTTGATGAACATCATGTCTAGAACATCACAAAAAATCTAGAGTATAAAATCACAAATTGATGAATACAGTGACAAATTTCTAGAACATCAAGAAAACTTGAAACAAACTTACCTTGCTTGAGCGAAGCTTGAAGCAAGTGTTACTCGAAGCTTGAAGGCAGCTGAAAATGGAAGCGAGTCCGAAGGAGAAGAAAATTGTGCTGAAAGAAAATTGAGTAGGCTTGAAGGCAGCTGAAAATGGAAGCGAGTCCGAAGGAGAAGAAAATTGTGCTGAAAGAAAATTGAGTAGGTTTTGGGGATGGGCAATACTGTCCGCGATACTGTGTAGCGGACAGCATTGCCGACAACGTTGACATGTTCAGAAATAAAAGTACACACAAGTCACAATTGTGTCAGACAAGTCACAATTGTGTCAGAATTGTGCAGTTGTGACAGTCGTCCGCTAGACAGTGTAGCGGACTACTTTTTGGCGGGCGATGTGGGCCCAAGAATGTCGTCCGCTACACAGTCTAGTGGACAGGTGAGCAAGGGCAAGATGGTAAAAAGGTCCGTCCGCTACACTATGTAGCGGACGACTGACAGCGCCGCAAAAAAAAGTGATCTGGGCCGTCCATCCCAAAGGGATGGACGGCCAGACCGCGCTGGCAAGATGTCCTATTTTGCCAGCGCTGTCAATGGATCAGCTCCCTATATATATATATATATATATATATATATATATATATATATATATATGGAGCTGATCCGTTGAGAGCGCTAGCAAACTGGGTTAAGTTGCTAGCGCGATCTGGCCGTCCACGCGCGATCTGTGGACAGTCCAGATCTTTTTTTTTGCGTTTTTTTTAAGTCCGTCCGCTACATTATGTAGCAGACTATTTTTTGCGTTTTTTTACAATAATACCCTCCGAGTCCGTCCGCTACATAATGTAGCGAACAAGTTTTCAGACCTTTTTTCTCTTTCTGTCATTAATGTTCTGACAGAAATGACAGAGTCCGTTACGTCCGCTACATAATGTAGCGGGCAAGTAGACACTATATTTTTCTCTCTTTCTCTCTCATTTCTCATTCATTTTCTGACACATCTCTCTCACGTCAATTTCTCACTTTCTCTTGTCCTTTCTCTCTTTCTCTCTCTTCTTTTCTCTCATATCTTTTTTGTTCTCTCTCATCCTTTCTCTCTCTCTCCATTCTCGTCCTCTTCTCATCTCCTTTCTTCTTCTTCTTCTTCTCTCTCTCTCTTTAATGTTATGACTTCTCTCTCTTTTCTCTCTCCTTTATGTCTCCTTTCTTTCTCACTGTCTCTTTCTCTATCTTTTCTCATATCTTCTTTCAAACCCATGTTATGCACGAGAATGTGCTGAAATTTTGAGATCCAGATTGGTGAAATGAGAGCTTGTTTTGACAGCTCCCATGATCCCGACCAGACGCTTGTATTCCAACAGTAGCATCGTCGCCGGCATGAGGGCACCGAACACGGAGCTCTGGAAGATCACTATGGACGAACCGAAAACCCAGAATCGCTGATCGCAAGAGCTGGTTTCCGGTGCGGTGGTGTTGAGCCTTTTTGAAAAAGAACATGCTTGGAGAAGAAATGAAACACTGTAGAGTTGGTTTTAGAGGGCTTGTTGGCCTTGGAAAAAGTCAAAATAAATTCACAGTTTGTCACCAATATATCAGTTTTATTAGTCATTTAACAGGGCTATTCATCCATATATATGTGCAGTACCAAATGGAACGAGGGAGAGGGAGAAGACGGAGAGGAGAGAGATGAGGAAGAGAGAGAAAATGAAAAGAGTTGTCTCTTTTCCAGATCTGACACATAGGTCTTTTAAGAAAATTAATATTCATCCGCTACATAATGTAGTGGATGAAAGGAGAGAGAAAAAAAATGTCAGAGCATTAATGAGATCGAGAAAGAGAAAAAAATGTCAGAAAAGTCCGTCCGCTACATTATGTAGCGGATGGGCTCGGAGGGTATTTTTGTCAAAAAATCGTCTGTTACATAATATAACGGACGGGCTAAAAAAAACGTAAAAAAAAGATTTGGACCGTCCACAGATCGGTCGTGAATGGCCAGATCGCGTTTGCAAGATCTCCTATTTTGCTAGCGGTCTCAACGGATCAGCTATATATATATATACGTATATGCGTATATACACACACGTATATATATACATATGTATATATATATACATATATATATCTATACCTATATACATATATATATATATATATATAGTTTTATACCTATATATACCTATATACATATATATATATATATATATATATATATATATAAATATTTTTATACCTATATACATATATATATTTATACCTATATACATATAAATATATAGATATATTTATACCTATATATATATATATATATATATATATATATATATATATATTTATACATATATACATATATATATTTATACCTATATACATATATATATATATTTATACCTATATACATATATATATTTATATACCTATATATATATATATATATACCTATATATACATATATATATATATATATATACCTATATATATATATATATACCTATATATATATATATATACCTATATATACCTATATATATATATATATATATATATATATCTATATATATATATACCTATATATATATATGGGAGCTGATCCCTTGATAGCGCTGGCCAAATAGGATATCTTGCCAGCGCGATCTGGCCGTCCATCCCGAAGGGATGGACAGCCCATATCGCTTTTTTTTGCGGCGCTGTCAGTCGTCCGCTAGACAGTCTAGCGGACGACTCTTTTTACCATCTTGCCCTCGCGAACCCGTCCGCTACACAGTGTAGCGGACGACATAGCAGGGGCCCACATCTTCCGACAAAAAGTAGTCCGCTATACTGTCTAGCGGACGACTGTTTCCGTCAAATCGGCCACTTCCCCCTGACAGTCCGCACATCAGTCGATGCACGACTGTTACTTTGTCGTTATCTTGCCCTGCTTTGCCGTCCGCTATACAGTGTAGCGGACTACTTTGCCGTCCGCTATACAGTGTAGCGGACTACTTTGTCGTCCGCTACACTGTCTAGCGGACGACAAAGTAGTCCGCTATACTGTCTAGCGGACTACTGTTGTTGTCCGCAACACAGTGTAGCGGACCACTTCGAAACCCTAAACTTCTATTCATTCCTTCTTCCTTCTCACAATCAAACTATTCCTTCTTCTCACAATCAAACCAGCGGCGTTGGCAAGTGAACGGCGCAATTTCTTTGCAAGAAATCCTTTAATCGTCTCATCAATCACGTAAGTTCACAAACTAATCCTTTCTTTGTTCATAATCTAGAGTTCATCTTGCGGCGTTGGCAAGTAGATCGGCACTATGCTAGCGTTTGTCAATGTATATACATATATATATTATATATGTGTATTGCGTATCATCTGATCACATGCTAGCGCTGAATATGCTAGCGTTGTATGTTTGGGAATGTTTACGCTTCCAACCTTGCCCTCTTTCCATTATTTCAGTTGCAAAAAATGGATTTCAACCCTGGACCAGAAGATTCGTCCGTATTATATGACCAAGCAAACCATATCAGTACGCTTATATGGGATGGTGGAGTAAGATACTTATTTTATCGTTTATATCGTTTATTTTGCTTACGTATTTCAGTTGCGAACGTTGTATATCGTTTATTTTGCTTAAATAATATTTATTAATTCGTAGGAAAGAGCACTTGTCAACACGGTAGAAGTAAGCGATAATTTCAACGCCTGGAAATTGAACAGAACCCAGAAAAGATTACTGCGTGGGATTGGGTTTGGGATTTTCACGCATGGGCAGATCTTTCAACAACTTGACCGGCACTTAATAGGTGCCCTTGTTGGAAGGTGGAGAAGTGAAACGAATACGTTTCACTTCCCTCTCGGAGAGATGACAATTACCCTAGAAGATGTAGGGTTCATCTTAGGGTTACCGGTGACGGGGCGGCCGGTAATAGCTCATCCGTCCGAAGCAACGAATAAGAGGACCGCTAGGGACTTCTTTACTTCGATACCCCAGGATGGATTTAGCAGTGGTGGTATCAAGTTGAAGTGGTTGGTAGATACCTACGGGGTTTTGCCAGAAAACTATACGGGCCATGACCTTGTGCTGTACACACAAGCCTTCCTCTGGTGGGTGATGGGGGCAATATTATTCCCAACGACGTCGAAGAACACGGTCAGCGTCAAATATTTACCGTTTTTGCGTAACCTGGCTGAGGTTGGGGATTATGCCTGGGGTGCAGCAACTCTTGCATACCTGTACCGAGCGTTGCACAAGGCAACGAGGCCCGACTCCAAAGCGATATGTGCATGTCTCTCGCTATTGCAGGTATATCATACAATTCTTCATTACGTGCTCTTTGTTGTTTTTTTTTTTGTTGAATGGACAATAAATGTTGACGATACTTTTTTTAATGTCTTTGCTCTCAGGTGTGGTCTTATGAACACCTTGCTACCGGCGCACCCAGGCGTAGGGACGGAACAGATAATGTGTGGCCTCGGTTGTGCGCCTGGGAGTACAGCCGGAAGGAAACCCACTACCGAGGAGAGACGATCCCCATCACAACATTTCATACTATCAGGGGGAGCTCGACTCGTTATCTCCTGGCCAGATGCGATGGGCACCGTACAAACGTTTGGCGCGACGGGTGGGAGAGTCGTTCGTCTTCACGCTCTCCGGGTTGCAACGCACACCCCTGATCCACTTCGAGGTCGCAGAGTGGCAGCTGCCAGATCGCGCTATGCGCCATTTTGACTGCCTGCAGGGGTTGCCAGCCGGCGCGCCAGATATGAGGCTTAACAGGAACCCACCGGGTGTCGGACTGTTTGGCAGGGCGAATGCGCACGACTTGTGCGCGCGTGAAATTGAGGTCTGGAATTCCTGGCAGGACACGCTGGCGGCCATTGTGTCGGAGCCTGACCCCGTCATCAGCATCGAACAGTATAATGTGTGGTACTTCTGCATCACCCGGAGGAGAGTAGCTCCAGTAAGGTTTGAACGCGGGGAGAAGTACCACCCTAGGGGTCAGATCGATGAGCACATGGCATACAATCTGGTAAGTTGCCCAACCAGTGCTTCTAATTGAACTTGATCATTCTAAGTGTGTACGAAGTTACTTATTTATTATCTCTCTGGATGTAGGTTAATGCCTCGTTCGCCTTCTTCCAGAAGTTGAGCGAGCGGAAGGATTTGGTGGATGCCATGGGCGAGGAGCTTCGCCAACAGGCTGAAGCGTTGGCGCTTGGCTGCGGAATTTTTTGCGGCAAGCATCGGGACAGCCACACCCGGGAATGGGTTATCCGGGGTGGCAGCGGCCGTTTGTTCCCGAGGGATGCACCGATCCCTCGGGACAGACTTCGGGAGTGAGCCAGGGATATGGTTTTCCCTCTGTACCGGAGATGGGTGGTGATTGGGGACCGCCAAGCACCATGGGCCAGGCTCAAGCGCAGTGGGATTATTACAGTGCGCCCTCCTCTTTACGATTGGATTCGGAACCCCAACCCCTCTCTCAGAGTCAAGTCACGCAAGACTGGATGTTCGGAACATCAGTCTGCCCATTGTCCCGTGGGCAGTACCATCTATTGCCGAAGGCGGGCAATACCCCCCCGTCGACCCCCCCGCAGGAGTGCAATATCCCCCGGTCGACCCCCCCGAAGGAGTGCAATATCCCCCGGTCGACCCCCCCAAAGGAGTGCAATATCCCCCGGTCGACCCCCGAGGGCAATATCGCAAAGGGCATCCGTTGAAGCCCCTAAAGCCACATAAATGCCAGATAATCAGAGAGCGTTATTTTAGCGTACCCGCATGACCAAGCGTTGTATAGTGTGGATCAT